>NW_004624779.1:16238475-16264456 GCF_000247695.1 Heterocephalus glaber
AGATACCTCAAAGAACTAGGACTGGAAGTCCCATTTGATCCAGCTATTTCCCTGCTGGGTATCTTCCCCAGAGAATTAAAAGGATCATACCACAGTGATATATGTGCACCCAATAGCTAAAACTTGGAAACAGCCCAAATGCCCATCAACTGGAGACTGGATAAAGAAAATGTGGGGTATTTTTTATAAAATGGAGTACTACTCAGCCATAAAAAATGAGAAAATAGAGACATTTATTGCTAAATGGATGCACACTGAGGTGATACTCAAATGAAATAAATAGGACACACATGTGTAAATACCAAATAGTTTCTCTAGTGTGAGCCTTAATGTGTAAATAAGGACTCAAATGTATAATAGGTAATGTGAAATAGGAAGAAAAGGGGCAAAGGGGAAGGGGAAGTAAGGGGGTGGGAAAGGAAAGAAGGGAATGGAATTACTATGAGAAACTGAAAAAATGGAAAGAAAGTCTTTGTAAATAGGGAAGGATGGAGGGGTTGAAGGGAGGGCAGAAGAAGGGGGGAAAATAAGAACCAAGAGAGATTATGTAAAGGTGCAAATTTCCAACAATGAATGTCATTATATTGTATATCTAAAATGTACCAATAAAATAAAATTTTTTAAAAATGTATTTACATCCAATTTTAGTGTACCAAAAGAAGTCTAGGAATCCTGTTTTATCACAAACTTGCTTTACAACATTAGTTAGGTCATTTAATTAGTCTGTTGAGTCTTTTTCTTCTACAAAGGAGATGGACTATGATTCCCTCTATTTCTACTGTGGTGGTGGGAGGGGTGCAGGTTGGGGAAGTCTATGGAACCTAAAAGCAAAAAGGTACATTCAAGATCCTGCTGATGCCTGTTTTCCTTCTTGTAATCTCATTGTTGTTAGGGTCAAACTTCAAGAAATGTTTCCTCCATTCTTCTTCTGTTCTTGTTGGAGAAAACGTGAGAGAAGAATGTGGGTGAGCCCAGTATCCCGCAATTATCATAGCATTTAAGAGAAAACCCAGAGACTAGTGAAGAACAATTCACTATGTGTTCCCTTGCAAAAATATGGTAAACTACTACAAATACTACTTGATTTTGTCCTAAATAATACTTCTTGCAAAGAAATCTAGTATTTGTGCTTGATGTCATAACATGCTAATGAGTCAAAATGTTCAAAATTTGAATTACAGTTGTATTTCCTTGAAAAAACACTAGTATTTCTATTAGAATCAGAAGACAAACTACAGTAAAGATGAAATTCATTGGCAGATCACATGTGTCAGATTAGAGATTCAGTTGGACATGTTGGGAAACAGACTAGTCAAGATTCTCAGAGTTGCCAGTGACTCAAGCCCCACTCAAAATGGTTTGAGCTAAAAAGAAATGTTTTGGGTCATTTAAATGGGATAGTCACAGATGGAGCTATTTTATCATCACTCCCTCTGCTCATCTCACATCTCTGTTTCTCTCTGCATGTTGGCTTCATTCTGTACAAATTCAGCCTCTCTTTATGAAGCAAGGAGAGGAGGAACTAATGAAAGTCTCAGATCCCACCATCCCAGTTTAGCTATTCCAGAGGAAATGATAGCAATTTTACATATGTGAAATTCCAGGAAGAACTCTGGCTTGTTTGGGATCATAAACCATTATAGACCAAACACTATGATTCATAGGGCCTGTATCATGCTGAATTTGTAATCAAAGATGGAGACCCAAGAGCTGGAGACAAGGGGAATGAGGGGAGAGGAAGTGGAAAAAGAATGAAGATGTAATCTATACATGCACCAACTCCCAATGATAAATGTAATCATTGTTCCTACAAATATCTGCTGATAAAAATAAATTTTTTTTAAAAATTTTGGTAAAGTTCAAGATCTACCTCTGGTAGGCCCTAAAGAACCACATGGGATAGAATAAGATTAATACTTCAAAAGAAAGAACATATACATAGAGGAAGAAAGAGGAAAGATAACTGAGCAGAAAAGGAATAGAAGCTTAGTACACGAAGTCATTGATACTGCAGATGACCAATTCTCATAAATGACCAAAATCCACATCGTTATGCTTAAGAATCTTCTCTTTTTTTCCTGAAAGTAGTAACAAGGATTGCCCAATGCTATGATCTGAATGTTGAAACTTCCTATAGTGAAACTTAATCCTGAATGTGAGGACATTCACAGGTAGAGATTTAGAGACATGATTGAATCATGAGAGATGACCTCTGATGAATGGAATTAGTGCCTTGTCAAAGAGACCCAAGAGAGGTTCCTCTCCCCTTCTTCCCTTTGAGAACAAAAGAAGCTGTGAACCCAGAGCTAGGCTATTGCCAAACCTCAAATCTGCCAGTTCTGTTCTGATGAGTACTTCCATCTTTAAATCATTGATCTTGGAGTTCCTAGCCTCCAACAGGGCCAAAAAATAAATTTATTTTGTTTATAAGCCACCCATTCAATAGTGTTGTGTTGTAGCAGCCCGAACAAAGGTATCTTCTTGTCTCCCAGATTTTCTTCTAGCAATGATGAATGCCTTACAAGTTCAGAAACACTTGCTAGAGAGGAAGATTAACAGAGCAAGGAACCACAATCTTCCACTCTGTAGCCAGTTCATTGTGTCTCACAGAGCCTGCAGTCAGTGAGGCTCTGCCTTACTCTGACTTGCCAGACCTGAAACCTGACTGCCTGCTGGATCTGTGGCTCTCTGCCTTAACCCTCCACAAAGGCTACTTCTTTATGGTGTATGGGTATCTTCCATGTTCACTCAACTCTACTGGACTCAAAGCCCTATAGGTCTCTAGCTTCTCATGTGTAATTACTAATGTCTCTTCTTGTTTTTTCATGTTCTTGTATGTGACCCTCCCTAAACTCCAATCCCGGTACCTTATCAATAATCCAGCCCCTGTGGACCAGAAGGCTCAGTGAAGTACACAAAGGCCTGCTTATTAACCAGCAGTGTCAGGCTGTGGGACCACTGGCCGAGTCTAAGAAGCCGGGCAGGGCATCCCCAAACCTAGTTGCAAAAACTGAAGGCTTGGTCTCTCCAGTATTCAGCCTTTCCCATAGACAGAACACTTACCATGCCCCAACTCCAGTGAGCAGAGGTACAAGATGAAGACACCCTCCGGGATGAGTTTCCTAAGGCCCCTAGTCCCAGAGAGTGAGACCTTTCCTACAAAGGGATAAGAGTCAAAATTCCCTTCCCTTAAATAGGGAAACCATTCAAATCCCCCAGCCGGGGGAGGCAGGGAAGCACCCCTAACTCAAACTCAAAGAAAATCTTCCCACCAAAATGTGGTATTTATACATGTATGAGTTACTTTCTTGTTGCTGAGACACAATACCCAACACCCACAACTCTAAGGAGAAAAGGTTTCTTGGAGCTCACAGTCTAGAGAGGTTTCAGTCCACAGGCTCAGCTGGCTCTAAGGAAGGGCAGTACAGCAGAGTGGCATGGCAGTGGAGAAAGAGCTCAAGGCATGGTGTCAGGAAGCAGAGAGAGATCAAGGGAGGGAGACAGCCCATCCAGGTCACACCCACAGTGATCCACCTCCTCCAACCAGGCCTTACTTCTTAGAATCACATTTTGCTATAAACTCATCAGGGAACTAATCCACTAATGAGTATCTTACTGCTTCACGATCTCATCAGCTCTCACCAGCCCCACCTATGAGCACATGAGGCTTTGGGGAGACATCTAGATATAAACCATAGTACTGCTCTGCTCTCATGAAGGATAAATTTGACTCATTTGTAGGAAAACAGACACACCTTGAGACAATAATGTTGAGTGAAACAAATCAGACACACAAGCTTAAATATCACATGGTTTCACTTATACGAGAAACCCATGATATAAAGAATTTCAATAGCAAAATAAAAGACAAATAACAGGAAACAGAAATAAATCTTTTGCAAATGCGAAAGGAACCAAGAATGGGAAGGGGGGGAGAATTAAGATGTGTTATGTGCATGTACCAACTTCTCATAATGAATGCAATCATTATGTACTGCAAACATGTTCCAGTAAAAGTTTAAAATTAAAAGAAAAAGATTCAGCCCCTATTTATTTCCTCTACAAATTAAACATATTTGGTTCTGTTGAAATCAGAATGTAGCTGCTGGTCATACATTAATTTATATGGTTAGGACTTTGTTTTTTTGGTATCAAACTCGGGACCTTGCGCTTGCAAAGCAGGCAGCAGAACCACTGAGCTAAATCCTCAGCACTAGTTAGGACAAATTTTTAACAAAACAAGGCTAAATAGTGGCTTCACACATGAGACAGAATTATCTTTGACATTGCTTGCCAAAAACATACATGCCTTCCATGCAAATGGGATCCTATTGCTTTATGAAACTCATGCTCCTTCTGTTAAGATGGCAATCTTCAGTTGAAATTATTTTTTTAAACCTCTTGAGGAAGAAGGATTTCATAAAGCTATTTGGAAAAGATCAGGTAAGCACCAGGTAACCAAGGAGAAGACCAAAGATGTCACCCTGAAGGTCAAAAGCACAGGGTCAAAGACATCAAAGACAGCCCCCATGTCTGCTGCTGCAATTCCCTGGTACGTGAACTTCTGTTTCTGACTTCCTTTACCCTTACAGCCCAATCTGCTGTTTTCTTCTTGCCCTTTTTGGATTCCCTGGCCTTACCCTAATCTTATTTAGGACACATGTCCCTTTCATATCAGATCTGGTGATGCTTCAGAACATGTGCTTATAGCAGCTTAGGCTAAAAAGGGGAAAGCTGAAGCTACTGAAAGGCCCAATCAAACAAGCCCTGGGAGAGATCAGCATCAGCTCGCTGGTGACAAGCTAATGGGGTTAGCAAAGCTGAGACTGGCAGATTGCCAGCCTCTTGCCTCCTAGGAAAGGAGTTTGAGTTTCCTGGGTGGTTCTAAACATCGATAAGGGTTTCAGGGCCAGAGAAATGAGGGGCACAGGTTAGGCAAAATGTCAGTAACTCTGGACATTCATTGGAATTTCTTAAGTCAGTGGGGGTTTTGTTTGCTTACTTGCCTACTTCACTGCCATTCTTTTTTTTTTTTAAAGATTCGTCCTACACTAATCATAGTCCTACAATTGTGGATGATGTTCATAGTTGCTATCACTGTTTGCCTCATCAGAAAATGTCCAGATGAGTAGAAAGCAGCAGTGAACAGCTAGGCAGCTAACTTTCATAAAGATGAATCACACTAGGGTGATCTGATAAGAAGACTTGTGAGATCCATTTTTTTTTTCATCCTAAAGGGTAGGAGTTATTATATCTTTTGAAATCGTCAGTGTGATAAAGTAACCAAGTGGAAGACACACTATTCATGCTTCACCCAAATGCACTAACTGGGTAAACAGAGAACCATGGCTCATACCAGCAACGATAAATTTAAAGTTAGTATTTCAGGTCTATATCTAAAGAATGACAGAACATCATCTCTCCTGATTCATCTAGGAAGAATGCATCATCCTTTTTCTCCAGATCTAATCAGGAACACTTCTGCCATGTTCATTTTTCTTTATAAGTGAAAAGGCACAGAAAAGATTTAAGCTTTCTCTCCTACACCCTTTTTTTGACTCAGGGTGGGAGAGGAAGTGAGCTGTGTAAGAGCAAAACCTCAAATTCTACTCACCCCAGGTACCCTTGTTTTAGCCAAAATCCATTTCAAACGCTGTACACAAGTGCCATCTAGTGGTCATCAATAAATTAGCATGGCTCTTTGAGAAAACAGGAGGATTTAAAAGCTTTTCAGGAAGAGCCAAACATGTTTTTCCTCTGTTATTTAAACAGGACGATTTTTCCATATTTGCATTCTTTTTTAGAGGAAATTATTTCTTCCATCTGTTGCTTTCTGGTTGCAATTGAAGAATCTCGACTCATTTTCTGTCAAAGTAGGCTTACAACCACAAAATGTAAGCTGGGGATTTTATTCACAAGGAAGCGTGATGAGAACGTCTCCTTTATTGCCAGTTGCTACTCTGTGGAATCAAATTGAGCAAACACACTGCTTTAGCAAACACTGCAGAGATGAGTGGTGGCTGAAAGGAAAGGAAAATGTGAGAATTGTGGAAAGAACAGACCACAGTCTTCACCTCTGGTGGCGGGATCCCAGTTATGTAGAGAAAAACAGAAGCTCTCAGCCCAAAATCAGAGTCTTCCATCTGACCCACGCTCACTTTTCTAGCCTGTTTCTCCATTTTTACACTGCTACAAATTCTATCTCCACAAACCCTACCCACTGACTCCTGATTAAGTATGTATTTGGGCCCCTCTTTGCTTCTTACCATTGCTCCATTTTTCTAATCTGATACTTTTCCTGTCCCTTTCCTGCTTATTCAACCCTACTGCTTCTTCGAGTTATATATTACTCTAATAGGATGTTAAAATGAAACTATTTTAGTCTCAGGTTTCATGGAGAACTATATAAGGTAGTTAATGCTAAGTAACAAATTGCCCCTAAACTTAGCAGCTTTAAACTATAAGCTTTTATTGTA
The DNA here is from genome assembly GCF_000247695.1 of Heterocephalus glaber. The sequence continues at coordinate 16,244,952 of NW_004624779.1, forward strand.
CTTCACAAATCTGTGGAGTAGGTGAGTAGATTCAGCTTCAGCTAGGTTATTTATACATCTGTGGTCAGCTGCAGATCGGGCAGGCAGCTCTGCTGTTCTTGGCCCAGTTTTCTCTCATGTTTATTGGGAAGCAGACTGTAGACCAATCTAAGATAGTCACAGTTGGGACATCTGGACATTTTCCTTTTGGTCTTTCTTTCATGCTTCAGCAGACTAGTCTAGATTTGTTCAGATGGACATGCAAAGTGCCTGAGAGCAAAATGATTCAAAAATACTTGTGGTCTAGGCTTGGAACTGTTACCCTCATCAGTATCTTATACAGAGGCCAAACAAAATCACAAGATCAGTTCAGATTGTGAAGAAATACACTTAATTTGTTGATAAGATTTAGTATGAATTCACATTGCATGGTGTCTGGGTAAGTGAAGACAAATGGCCATTTAGGCAATTGATCTGCTTCAAAGTCTCAGTAAGTGCTTTGTTTCACAGAGGTGGTCCCTCCACAGAACCTTAAGGTGATATCTGCACTGAGTTTGTAGTTATTAACTTATCATGCTCATCAGAAGTTGACAATTACTGTAGATGCTGTTCTTTGAATATAACTAACCTTCCCCCACAAAACAAGCACTAAGGTGAAGGGTAAGGAGTACTTGCCCTGAAACTGAAATCTACAAAGAGATAATGTGGTAAGGCATCTTAAAGACCTTGATATATGTCTCTAAAATCTGGAGGACGCTCAAAACAGTTGCCTGGCTCATCCTGATAAATATAAAAACAGGTCAACTGAAAAAATGGTGGGTCACAAACTCAAGGCTTCCTATAAAATAGATGTGAACCAAGAGTCATAAAGAGATGGTGTGAGTTTGTCTTGGATCCTTGACAAACGGCCAATGAAAATGTAAGCAGTGAGAAGCAGTAAAGCAAAAAGAAACAAAATCTGTACCATAGGATGCCTAGAAGTCAAGTGATCAGGTGGAGAAAGAAAAACAATTACTCATTTTGAAGGATCTAATGTTCAGAGAGGATCACTTGCATTCAGGATGTTATGGCTGCAGACAGATATGATGTTCAGATATTCTTAAGTGGCAGTATGTTTGGGGGAAGGATAAACAAGGTTCTAAAGAATGAGGAGAGAAAATATCACCCTGTGTTACAAGCTCACACTGCAGTGATACAACAGTCAACCAACAACTTTCCTGCGGCTGCTGACTCTCCATCATTATCTTTCCCACTCCCAGCCCCACTAGCACAATTCATGCTAAGGAAGTTGACTAAAAAACAGGGCAGTAGGTAGCAGTAAAAGATCCACAGCCTCTTTACCATCTGCACAGCTTCCTTTCAGAGGAGTGCAGTGAGAATTCTGTAATTTCAAGACAAGTTTAGCTTTTCCATGATTCCATCAGACATACTAATAACTGAGCTGGAACCACTTTTGTAGCTGCCCATTTACCAAGAATCATGGACCATGCCTTGCTTCACTCAAAGGTAAAAGCAAGTATTAGTCCTGCAGCACAGATTTGAAGGGGCAGTGGAAAAATAAATCATGCCGTCTTCTAATTAGGCCTTGTGAGTGCAGTACAAGTTCCTTCAGTTTCCTCTTAGTGTAGCTGTCCTGTCCCAGGTACCTCTCCAGCTACTGTCCTCTCTTCCTTCTCTTGGTTGATTTGGCCCTTGCTTATCACAAAGCACAGAATCTAAAAAGATACTCAATCGGAGTTATAATTTTATAATTCTTTTTATGACCTCAAGCATGTCCTAAAACCTCTCTGATTCTCTATTTTCATCCTTTTATGAAAAATAAAATGATAATAATACTTATACCCATGGTACAGAAAGTATTAAATGAGATAACACAAATCAAGGGGATTTTTAAAATATTTATTGTATTAGAAATTAAAATAAAATTTTAAATGTTTTATAATTCACTTGTAATAGCAGTAATAAATCCATTGTGCATTTATATCAATAATGCAGTTGTGTGAAAAGTACTGTTTTCCAGAAAAAAAGAATTTGAGGAGACAAAGTGTCATTTTTTTTACTTTTGAAATGCCTTTTGCTTTCTTACTTTTTAAAGTCTTACTTAATAGAAATAAAACTAGATTTTTATATTTCCTTCTGCATTTAACCTATTGCAATATATGATTTAATTACAAAAATTTGGCTTTAAATATGTAGTTGAAGGAAGGAGGCATATGTTAGTGACTATTTCATATAATTGTGGGTAGTCATCTTTGACATTACACCAAAACTCAACACATGGTCATTTCTTTAAAGTTAGTTACACCTTTAACAACTTTGCATGCTGATACATAAAAAACCATTGGTTTATTGTACATTTTGAGTGGATTTTTTAATCCATGCATAAATTTACAGTATTATATATTGGTCATTTAGAAAATATTGGCTCACTGAATTATACAGGTCATCCAAATATCAGCATATTTAATTATACTCTATCCAAAAAATATCCCATACTTTAATATCACTACTGACCTCATCAGAAAAAAAATTTTTTTTTTTTTGGTACCAGGGATAGAACTCAGGTCCTTGTGCTTGCGAGGTAGGCAGCAGAACCACTGAGCTAAATCCCTGAGCCCAGAAAAATTTTTAAGCATTGAAAGCTGTCTTGAAATATATAAATGGTCAATAATGCTGATTTTTCCTTAAAAATCTCAAATGTTGGCATTAGTCATCAGTACATTTGTTGTTTTCTTGAAGTGACACTCATATTGTTCATATCTACCAAATTCTCAACTCTGAATAATCATAACTTGTCGGTGTTTGATTTTACACAAAATGGTGTCCCATGTTTTTAAAGAAGCTATTAAATAATTGTAAAAGTGTGTTTTCATGTGAAAGAGAGTGTCAGTATTATAGATTACACTGTGTATTCTTCTAGGTCAATGAGACAGTGTTGGCCTTCAGTCACATGTCTCAACAGGAATTTTATTTTGCCCTAAATTATCCAGAAAAACAAGTAGTGATAATTTCAAATTTAACAAATCGTAGTATTACATTGTGATATAATAAGAAATATATGTTTAGTTTTTTTCTGTGGTTTCTGGAACAAAGATCATAAAGCACTTTTAATGTCTTGAATAGGCATCGTGAGACAACTTTTGTTATAATATGTAGACTTAGTACTTGGTTAATAACATAAGAATTTCTATAAGACTCTTAGAAAATCTATAGTCGTGAGTGTCTTTTGTATGTTAATAAGATGACTGATGGCTGGGGGGTCTCTAGATAGCTTCAGTATGGGGGCTGTTTGCCAAAAAGACCAAAGTGTGATTATATGGTTAGAACTTTCAGCCCTCACTCTCCCACTATTCATGGGTGTTATCACAAATAGTCACTAATTTAATCAATCATGCCTATGCAATAGAACCTGCATTAAAACTACTAAAAAAAGAACCAAAACAAGTTGGTAAACACATTGAGATGCTAGGTGAATGGCATGTTTTGAGAAGAAGTGAAAGCTCCATGCTCCTACCTACTTACTTTGGTCTATTCATTCTTCCATTTGTCTCTTACTTCATCCTGTCCTCTGTAATAAACCAGTAATAGTTAAGTAAACTGTTTTGCTAAGTACTGTGAGCCATTCTAGCAAATTATCAAGCCCAAGGACAGGATAACAGGAACTCCTGCTGTACAGCCAGTTGGTTAGAAGTACAGGAGGGACTGCAATTGACTTCTGAAGTGGGGACAAACTCATGAGACAGAGCTTTTAGCCTGAGGAGTCTGATGCTAATTTTGCAAATGTCATGATTGAATAATTATAATTGTATATAATTATAATAATTGCTGGACACCCACTTTGTGTCCAGAGAGTTGAAGAATTGATTATTGGTGTGGAAAAAAATCCCATATATTTTGTAAGAAGAGTTGGGAGTGGAGACAATTCACCTAGAATTAGAAAACATTTTAGGCATCATCTAGTCCACTGTAAGAAGAAAATCTCTACAGCAGACTTGACATGAGGTCATTCAGCTCCTGATCAAGCACCTCCAGTGATGTGAATCTCAATAATTCTCTAAGCAGCACATTCCACCTTTCTCAGATAGCTTCAATTATTATGCAGATCTTTATATTAAGCCAAAATAATCCTTGGTTCCATGATGCAGAAGAGACTGAATCTACTCTCTCTTCCACACGGCTAACTTTCAAGTACTTATACTTTCACTTTCTTTGAATTTTAAAGACACTTTAATCCATACTCTTCCTCACTTCACACACACACACACACACACACACACACACCATCATACCGTATCTTCCCTACGATAGATCCTTGTTTTGTCACTACTCCTCCTCACGTAACATGGTTTCTAGATCCCTATCACCTTATATCCTAGACCTTTTCTGCTCACTCCTATGGCCATGAAAATAAGCACCAGAATGCTATTTTAAAAGATGTTGAGTTAAATATTTCTGAAGCAGAACTCATTTCTTCCCTGTATACTTGTATTGATGTGGCCTGTAATTATACTCACTTTTTTGTTTGTTTCTGTGTTTGTTTGTTTTTTGGGAACCACATCAAACTGTGAGCATATGTAGAACGAGTCTCCAAACAAAATCTCCAGATCTTTTTCCACATGACCAACAATTCAGCTTTACTATTTGGTACATGTTTAATTAATTCTTTAAGAATTTATACACCATACTGATTCTTTATATATATATTTATTTATATTTATATAAATACTGATAAATGTTATAAGTTTAGACCCACTCAGAGGGATTTACTGATTTTAATTATACATCTGTAGCAGACAATGGTTGCTGGCAACCAAAAACTACTTTTTTCTCCCTGGCCGTATGACCAGATTTTGTTTCCCACCCTCCTTTGTCATTAAATACACCTGTAAAAATTATTTCTAGCCAATTGCATTTGAATAAAAAGGGCATATACTTTAGAAAAAATATTAGTTCTTTTGTGCCACAGTAGCAAAATGCCAAAGACTCAGTATTTTATAAACAACAGAAAGTTGTTTTTCTGTTGTAGAGGTGGGAGTCTAAGCTCACGACACTGGTAGGGTCAGTGTCTGATGATGGTTGGTCTCTGCTTCTAAGATGGTACCTTTTGAGGGCAGAAATGTTGTTTGCTCACATGTCAGAAGGTAAGAGGTCAAAAGGGACAAACTCTATGTCCTCATGTGGTAAAAGATAGAAGGACAAAAAGGAAAAGCTATGTCTCACATGGCAAAAAAGCACAGAAAGGAACAAATCTACTGCATCAAGATCTTTCATAAAAGCCCTAATCCCATCCGTAGGGGCTCCACCCTCCTGACAATCCCTTTCCTAAAGGTCCCACCTCTTCTTAGTACTAAAACATCAATGACTTACTTTCAACATACTAATTTTGAGTGACACACTCAGACCATAGCGGGACCTTTAGGGCAGTAGTGTGCCTACTTCACGCCCCCTTTCCAATTCTAATGTTGAATTTGGACCTGATGACAGCCTTAACCATACTGTTAACAAGAAGGTTGTGGACATAGCAAAGCCATAGATGGAAGGAGCTGGTTCCCTGAATCTCCTTGCAGAGAACAGCTGCCTTTGGCCCTGGAACGTTCCCCTCAGAATTGCATGAGCGAGAAAGAAAATGACTGCTCTTTACACCAATGAATTGGAGTTCTATTTATCAACAGCATACCTCATGTTAACACATACAATAGTCAACAGATTTATAGCAGATATAAATTAAGGTATGTCTTTAGCCATATGTGGGTGTCTCCTCATCCTCACTGATTTTTTTCCACACTTAGAATGATGATGAGAAATATAATCACTAATAAAATTAGGCCTTCCGTAGGTCTCAGCTTCATTTCAGTTTAGGATACCTAGTTTATTTCCTAGAAGGTACCCTAAGTCCCTGATTTTGGCTGCAATTGTGCTTTTACCACAAGTAGCCCCCTCTTTAACATCCTCTTCATCTTTCCTAGGCAGAGTTGGCACTCTTCTCTACCATGCTACGCTAAAACATTGCTCAAGACTTGTCATTCCATTCACATTGTTGGCCTATTGTCTTTTCATTAGACTATGTGTTCTCAAGGAGAGGAATCGGGTCTTAGTTATCTGTGTGATCCCAGTGCTGGGTCTCAGTGTCTGACACAGAATGACTATCCAATAAATGCTTGAGAATGAATGAACAAATAAACACATAGGAACTTTTAGGTTGGACTTGTAAAATAACATCATCAAGAAATAGTGGCTTTAACCACTAAGTTTTCATTAGTGACAAATAAAACCTGAGTTTCTGACTACATTTTGTCAGAATAGAGTAATTGTTTACCTTGAGGGTCTGTCTGGCATTCTGAAGTCTGTGAGTTCTTTTATAATCCTATTTTTGTTTTGACCGTCTAGAACAAGTCATGGTGTCATAATTATCCATGATGAGTCAAATTTCATATCACAATGAACAAGACTCTAAAAACCACAGCACGTTTTAAAAACTTTGCACAGCCTCTTAAACTCAAGTAAGATGGAAACTACTGTCTCCTTATATTTCTTACTTTGGGTTTGATTTATTTAAGACTATTCATGACAGCCAGATGGTCCACACCAGTTTCAGGCAATTTACCACAGTGCTCAGCTGTTGCATTCTATCTATTTTTTAAAGGGAAAAAAAATATTTATAATTTTAAGAGCAAAAGAATAGGGATCTAGACCTACATCACAGCCTAGATGTCAGCTCACAAATCCCTGACTCTTTAGAATCATTACCTATAACTTCTCTAAGCAGCTCAAATTCTATTCAATGTCTTGTGGAAAGCCAAAGCCCTCACCAGATTTTCCCTAAATTTGGGGAAAGGTGAGAGCAGCCGGGATGGGGATACATGCTCATGATGACTTCTTGCTTGGAGGTTGTGCTCCTTATCCTCCCAGGTACGCATTCTGTACCAAATTAACCCACATGTGAAAGCTAAACCCTATATTTTCCCCTAAAAATCCTACCACTCATTACTGGTGATTCAGAGAAAAGAGGAAAGGCAGATGCCCTCAAAATGACTGTTAGCTTTTCAGGTATTTTTGCTCTTAAATATTGTTTGCTCCTCTCCTCAGAGACTGTTTTTACCTGCAAAGCCTCCTCCTTGTGTCTTTTCCCTGACTCTTCCTTCTTTCACTTATCTTCTTTCTCCTGCCTTAATTTTTGTTTTTAACTCAGAACAATGCATCTATCTCATTGGTAGCCTTGGTTCCTGCAGACCCAGTAAAGGTCTCACCTTCTCTCGGAATCTTATGGAGATATGTTCCCAAATAAAGAAAAACAAATTACGTAGAATTTTGGCACCATCTGTAAGACAATCAAATTTTAAGCCTCATTTGCAATGCATCTTGGGGTAAAAGATTAAAAGGGGAAAAGGGAAAGACTTCTGCTGCCTAGACCTTAGTCATTTTTCTATAGATATTTATCCAAGAGTCCACAGGACATCAGCTGCAGAAGACAGTCCTGGCTCCGTGCCCCAAGAATACTAGTCAAAGGCTCTCATCATCACAAGTCAGATTACCAGTCTCTACTGCTGTGGAGTGCTGTGATTTAGATCTTCAGTGCCCCCCAAAGTCCCATATGCTAAAGGCTTGGTCAATGCCCTGTGGTGCTATTGGGAAGTAGTTGACTGTTTAGGAGATGGGGCTCAGTGATAACAGCTTGGGCCACTGGGAGCTTCCCTTCTAAGGGATATTTTGATGAGGTTCCTTCCTTCCTCTCTCTCCCTCTCTTTCTGCCTCTCTCTCTCTCCCTCCCTCCCTCCCCTTCCTTGTGGCCATGAGTGAACAGACCTATGCCACACACTCCTGCTGCCACTGTCCCAAAGCTGCAGAGCCACACAAGCATGGATTGAAACAGCCAAAATAAACCTTTCTTCCTTTTAAGTTGTTTATCTCAGGTATTTGTTACAACAGTGGAAAGTTGACTGATACCTGGAATAAGAATATTTTAGCCTATTCTCTAAGCCAAATTAACCCCTTTAGATTTTCTTCCTTTGTGCCTCAGTTTGGTATAAATTCACCTTCCTTGTTTTCTGATTCTATTTCCTAGCTTCATTACCTGTCTACTATCTCCATCCAAGACTAAGACTCTAATGCCCCAATACATCTAAGGTCAGAATTGCAATATCAACTTTCAACATGTCACTATACTAATTGCTATATCTTGTTTATAGTTTTAAAAAACTCAGAAGTTGCCAGGTGTGGTAGCACCTGCCTGTAATCCTAGCTTGCAGGGGGCTGATGCAGGAGGATCTCTGTGAATTTGAGGCCAGCATGGGCTACATAGTAGTTCAAGGCTGACCTGAAGAATACAGTGAGACCCTTTTTCAAAAAAAGCAAAAAAAAAAAAAAAACCTCAGAAGATTTATATCTTAAATTAAAGTTTTAAAAAGAATTTTGATCATATCTGGGCCCTGTTTAAAATCCCTATAATACGTTTTGTTTTATTTCACAGTTATTTCTTATATTTACTGGTCATTTAAATTCACTGAGAATGAGATTAACCTTGATTAAGTTTTAGATGTTGGGATAGAGAGGAGGTCAAGAAAAACTGGAAGATATATTGTTTAATAAACCATAGCATGGAGGAAGTACTGAATATGCAATATCTAAACAGGGTTGAGAATTAAGTCATTAGCATTCATGGATAACCTGAAATAGAATTAACAGCATTTTGTCATAAGACAACATATAATAAGGACTATACATAAATATTCCTCCGAACTATATCATACACACTTTAAAGCTTAAAAGGTGGGCTTCAAGAGGGGTTAATAATTGCTTAAACATGACATCAATATATCTTCTCAAAAAGTTCATGAACACGCACATTCCAGGTGTGCTGTCTTCCTGTTCCGGGCATTTGGTTGTTTCAAATCACTGGATGTGTGGCCTCCTGCAGGAGGAACATCTGGGTGATCGACTGCATTCCTCCCTATTCATCCAAAAGTTTTGGCAGCTAGTGGCAAAAAGATTGAAAATCATCTCTTGAAACAAGCAAGAGTAGCCTCTGTCAGCTGAATATTGACAGAATCTGTGGGGCTTTTTTCCCCTCTTGGCTACTATCAAAATGTTATTTTCCAGCTGGTAAGTACCAGATTTTTATATTACACCTCAAGACACATTATATTCAGAATAAAACATCAAAAATACATTTAGTAAAATACATTTAGAAGTGTTGGGATTACAGATAAAGGTACAGAAACATATACAGTGCAATCTACTTGTGAATATTTCACTATTTGACATCTGAAAGTATACCTCATACTAATTTGCCCTTTATGTACATAGGAAGAACTAGATCAAGTCATAGCTATTAACAAATTTACCATGGTTCAGATTTATGTATGTCCATTTATTCTAATGGATAATGGAATACTAAGTTAAGGAATTTTCTTAGTTCTAAAGAATACATATGCTAAATTGTTTACAGATTATCTTGCATTAGCAACCACAAGTAAATTATTTAAAGCATGCCTATCCAGGAACTGGAATGCTTGCCTCTGTCTTCCCCAGCCACATAAGGAAAACTGTCCATGATAGCAGAGAGGAGGATGAACTATAAGGTGACAAGAAGTAGATGTAAAAGAGGAAGGCTGGGGAAAACCATAGGAAACCCATATTCCAACCTTGCTAGAGGCCTGTGAGGCATTATTTAAATTACTTCTCACTACTTTGTGTCATGTAGCCCCAAGTTTATGTCTTCACTCATATTACTGTGGGGTCATTCCTCCACCCACCAAATTCAACTCCTGAATCTTTTCTTACCACAATTTCAAATCTGGTTTCTCTCAACTTCTAGCTTTCTTCTATCTTCTCACCTCTTCCTGCTTTCCCACGTCTGTAAAAATTTTGCCAAATTTTACCATGCACTTCATATTTTAGTCCTTAATGATATTCTATAATGATACTTTTCTGTGCTTCAGTACCAATCTGGAATTCTGATCCATACCTGCTTCCATATTTCAGTATTTCTATGCTAGAGTCAAGGCTGTGTGCTTGTCAGCTTCCTCCTAACTTCTAAATGGCTAGTTCATTTCCAGAGCAACATAAAGGAGAACAGTTAGTGAAAAGGCAAAGTATATATATATATATAATATATATATAAATGCCATTCATAGATGTTAAAAATACAATCAAAGCCAGGTGTGGTGTTGCACACCTGTAATTCCCAGCACTCTGGGAGACTGAGGCAAAAACATCACACGTTCGAGCCCAGCCTGAGCAACTTAAGGAGACTTTGTCTCAAAATGAAAAATAAAAAGGTCTGAAGATATAGCTCAGTACAGAAGACCTAGTACTGCAAAATTTAAAAAAAAAGAAAGAAAAAGTAAAAGCACTCACAAATAAAACACACATCTTATAAAAATACATAAAATAAAAATGTTTTATATTAATCTGAATAACATTCTCATACCAAGAAGCAGCTCCAATTTGTATTTGTTACTGAATCTCTGTTTTCACAACCCTCGTGTACATGTCACATGCCTTAATAATGAATGGTACGTGCAGAATGAAATATGTTCTAGAAAAGCTTGAGAGCATTTCTTTAAAAATAAATCCACTAAATTAAACATATATTTTACAAGTATTTATTGAAAGGTATTTTTTGGTTTTTGGTGTTTTGTTTTGTTTTAATGGTGACAATGATGTAAAGCCCTCAGAGCAGAGACGCGTGGTGCTTTTTTTCTGAGATTCCCAGAATTTCAGGGTCTGATGATGGCCGTGATCAAGCTAGAGATTTTAATGACAGTGATAATGTTGAAAGAGGAGATATTCAGGACTGGTAAAATGAAAAATTTATTTTTGAAATGGGCCTTTTTAAATTGTTATTTCTCCCTCCCCTCTTTCTCTACTGACAATAATAGGTAGAGAATCACAAATAATTTCAAACTACATTATGTTTCTTGACACAGGGGACCATATCTTCAGTCACCAGCTCTCATCCAATGTGTCATGACACACTCATTTGTTCACAAGGGCTATGAAGTACTTCAGTCTTCGCGTGTGTAATTAGATTTATTAATATATTAATAAATAGATATTAATAGTCACGTTAAAATGTGACTTTTAATAAAAGAGTATATTTGAGGATCTACCATGGACAATACCACTTTCATTCCTTTGCTTTCAAATTATGTTCTCCTAGGACAGAAACAATGAAGATATAATTAGTGTGCTAAAAATTGCACATAATGTCGTTTTCTTTTGTCCACATCACAGTTCCATGGTGACACCCTTTCATGTACTTTCGTCCCAAATGTCCTGTCATCTCGTAAACAAGCAAAGATTCCAGCATTCAAGTCTGTCAAAATCTAAACCTAACAATGTGCTTTCCAACAGCAGAATTAGCATAAAAATCTTTTGTCAAATTCTGGATTCTGTATTTTTGTTTGCAAAATATGGTCACCATAGAAATCTGCTAAAAATATGTTTATCTGTCATCTAAAAATGAAACAAAACCAGAAGATGATTACATAGGCATTTAATTTGGCATCACTTGAGTATAAACTAGTAATATGAAAATCCAGATAATTAAAAATACTCTTTCATCGTAGCAGTACATTTGAGTGATAATTTCAATTTTCCTCTCCAAACTCTTTTTACTATGTCTGTTTTTTTTAAAGGAGAAACTGCAAAGGGCATCCAAGCTTCTAAGAACATTTGGTTATATTCATACCTCCAATAGATTGCCAGTCATTTGCAGTGCCCTGAATAAAGAACTGCCGTTTTCAATTCACACTGGGGAGAGAGAATGGAGAAATTCTATAGGTAAAAAGGAAAATGTCACATTCACACAAAATGCTAAAAATACAAAGTTAAGTGAGGAAAAAAGTGATTGGGAAGAAAAGGAGAAAAGGGGGCAAAAGAAACCTGTGGGTGCCGGGGTGAGACTGAAAGAGCAGAGACTGAATTGAGTTTTTAATTTTAAGAGGAGTAGAAATTAAATTCTCCACTAGAAAAATAAATCAAGGGAACTTTTACAGGGTGACTAATACATTAATAACCTACAGAAAGAGCTAAGCTCTCAGGTGAAGCTAGTTCAAGGACAAAAGGGCAAGCTCCCACTCTCCAAATACTGTCCAGGGATCTCTAATAAATTCACTGAGCCAAAGCACAGAATCTGGAATTCTTAGAGATGCTCATCTGCGTCCCGAAAGTCTCTTGTGTACATCTCTGAAAGGCCTTATTATTGACTAATGAGCTTGTCTGAATCACCTATTTGCTTTATTATTTGCAAGCAAACATACAATTATGCCTGAGCTAATTTGAGATTCCAACTTTTCATTTTTAATGCTGCTTAGTTAATGCATAAAACTTTTCACAGTGTTCATGACAAAAGGTTACTCTTTATTCTTTTGTGCCGGTGATTTTTTCAAAGGGAGCTTCACTGGATGTCATTTTCTCTAGAAACTTTTTTCCCTCCTTCCATTAGGGGAACAGTCTAATTACTGCATAATCAAAAAGGAAGCACACATGGCTGCCTAGCTTCACCACGTCCACACAATGGTGCAGAATGCGTCTTAACAGTCCACTGAACTGTCAGCGGCAAAAGTAATTGGAAATTGGGGGCTATTTCTTCTTGTACTGGTAGTAGGAGTTGCTCTTGTGCTTTGTTAATAGGCAAATCACTCTCTGGAGGTTGGGAGTCTAGAGTTAGTTTGTAGACTCTTTATAATGTTTTTTTAAAAAAATAAATTAAGATGCTGCCTTACTCCCTCCTAAAAACTTTTTTTTCAATTACACATTAAATGACTTGGCATTTGAGGTAATGTTATCTAGTGTTAATTCACCTGTTAGGAAATTGCCTCTCTCTAGAACCTGGGGTTAATAGAGTGCAAAAGACCACTCTTATCAAGGGGTGGGAGAAAGGCAATTAATTTACACTATAAATTAAAACATAGAAAATGGAAAGAAAACAGACTCTGAATTCTGGCCTTGCTCCTAAAAAGCTATTATGTTTTGTTGGGGTTTTTTCTGTTTTTAATTTGTTATTTTTATCCACATTAGCAGGCCTCTAATCATTCCAGGCAGAACACACAGCATGGATGAAACTATACATGAAAGAATATGCTTCAGGAAGCAAAATTAATTGACATTGCAGGGAACATATTCACAGAGCCCATGGAGTTACAGTGGTGTGGCTTCTATTCACATCACAGTAGAATCATTTGTCTGGTTAATATTTGCAAAAGCACATTTGAAAGGGAAAACTATGCAGTGCTAAGTAGCCTTGTTGACAAGCATTAATCCTCTTTGTCATATTTCACCTTTAATAAAAAGTGATGCTAATAATGATAAAAATCCATCTGTACGGCATTCAGAGTCCATTGCAAAGCAAAGCAGGTCTGAGGATGGCTACCAACAAGGAAATCTTGAAATAATTATTTGTGGACCACTGATTTCTAATAACTAATCTTAGAGAAGGTCAGTTATTAGAAATAAAGTATCATGCCAATTAATAGTTAAAAATGAATAACTGAAGACAGCTGCATAAAGTATTTGCTTTCATTTTAGGAATCAAGTCTTTGTTCTTTACTCCACCCAACTTCAGCATCTAATGGCAACAGTAGGTCTTGTTCCATGAAAAATTTAAATGATCTTAACTTTCTCTTCCCCAATTTCTGAGTCCCATCATCCACAGCGGTGGGGCAGGTGCTGTCTCAGGAGCCTACATTCAGATGCATCAAGTTAGAACGAAACATTTTCCTACTCCCTCTCTGGTGGTACCAGCTTTTTCCTCTTCCTTTCTTTCAAGATTCTGACATAGGTAACCAAGCACAATAATCTGACTTGACTAGCAACTGCTTACTGTAGAAATCAACCGAGTAATTTGTGTAATTGATCAAATGTTCACTACTTACAAGTTTTATAGTCTTGACCATATTGCCTAATTTCTTAAGTTCTACTTCCTCTTTTGTAAACCGGGTCAATAACTCATCAAGGGGCTGGAGAAGATGCATATAAAGCACCTATCCCGATGCCTAGCACATAAGAGATACTCAGTAAGTATTAGATTTTGGATTATTATCCCCAGAGTTAAACACAATGCCTGCCTGTCACATAATTTTGACTAAATATATGTTTGTTGAACAGAATGAATGAATGAATGAATGAAGACAAGTTAGGCCAGATTGCCATCATTACCTGAAACACCAGAACAAGTCATCAATCAAGTAGCAAATTACTTTATGCATAAAATATTATGGAAGCATCAACATGATTTCCAAATGAACACAGCATTCAGAACTGGTTTAGATTTCTCCTACAATTAAGTATAGATTACATAGATGAAAGAGGGATGTTACATGCTTTCAGTAAGGTGTTCTAGGCTATGACAAACATTAACACTCAAGGAAATATGGAATTGTGCCCATCATTGCTACCTGGGATCATCTGGAGTTAGTTCACGGTTCACTTCACCTGACAATTTCAAACTGAGGCCCAAATGACTTGTGGCTGGTATCTATTTACTCTACCCAATCCATTTTTTTTAAAACAACAACCAACTTACCAATAAAAGAAAATAAAAAAAAATAATCTATCAAGAATGTAGTTAGGAAATTTCACTGTATCACAAAGTATTAGAAGACAGAAGAAAAATTTGAAATGTCCATGACAAATTTGAAAAGTTGCATCAATATGGTATAAAATCAATGAATCAATAGGAACAGCACACTACATTCAGAAGAAATGTATAAGGAGAAATAACTGTATAGAAGAACAAGTGTTTGAGAAGTGGAAGGGTCTTTAAAAAATGTATCTGGAGCCAGGTGTGGTAGCACACACCTGTAATCCTAGCACTGGGGAGACTAAGGCAAGAGAATCACCATGAGTTTGAGGCCAGCCTGGGCTACATAGTGAGTTCAAGGTCAGCCTCAACTATATAACGAATATAAAAAAGAATTTGGATTAAAAGAAACTCTATCACATTCTAGCTACATAACATCACATTCAAGCTATATAACTTTACATATGTCAATTAACTTCCTCATGCTACATTCTTATCTTTAAAACAGTGATTTTAATACCTATTAAAGCATCTGTAAACCCAAAATCCGAAATTCAAAATGCTCCAAAATCTGAAACTTTTGAGCACCAAAATGATGGCAAAAGTGGAAAATTCCACACCTGACCTCATGTGATAAGTCCCAGACAAAACAGTGCTCTAAAATTATTTGATTAAAACAAAAGCTTAAAGCTACATGTATAAGGTGTATAGGAAACATTAAGTGAACTCTTTGTTTAAGCATGGATCACATCCCCATATCTCATTATGTAGTTGCAAATATTAACCCCCAAAATCTGAAAAAAATATATAAAAGCTAAAACACTTCTGTTCTCAAGCATTTTCAATAAGAGATGCTCAATCTGTATGTCTCTGGAAGTTTCCTGTGAGAATTAGAATAAGAAGTTTCCCAGGCACAGAGTAGCTGCTCAGTAAACAGTAGTAGTAGAAGTATGATGTAGCAGTAGATTAGTCTTTGGAGAGTCACATTTAACTATAAGCTAAATAAGAAATAGCAATATCATGCTATAGGAAAAATACAACACAGCATTCTTTTTTTCTCTTCTTTTTAACAGCCCTCTGTTTTATTGCAGTAAGAAAAATCTGGTAAATATTAAGTGATACCAACATAAAATATTTGGTGAGAACTGTTTTGCTAACATCTTTTACCATCCCACCTTAAGTATTTCTGTGTAAAAGAATTCATATCACTGTCCAGTAGCAGAGAATCTCTCATAAAGTTTTCTAAGACATTGAACACATGAAACCATGATAAATAAAATTAGTGATAAGAAGCCAAAGAATATCTTTTCCCCTTCTATAAACACATAGGGGTCAGCATTATATTCTAAAAAAATAATTATACCCAGATCATGCAAAACTGAGAAAAAAAACTTTAAAAGTATAGAATAATAGTCCTTTGTCTGAGAAATAGCTGACAAAAATGTTTCCCACTCTGTGGGTTGTCTCTTCAATCTGTTGTGATTTCTTTTGCTGTGGAAAAGCTTTTTAATAAGATGATATCCCAGTTGTTGATTCTTTCTGATAGTTCCTGTGCACTTAGGGTTTTGTTCATAAAGTCTTTGGCTACACTAATGTCTTCAAGAGTTCTACCTATTCTATCTTCCAGCAGATTTAGTGTTTCTGTTTTAATATTTAGATCCTTGATCCATTTCCATTTTAGTTTAGTCCATGGTGAAAGATATGGGTCTAATTTCAATCTTTGGCATGTGGAAAGCCAGTTTTTCTAGCACCATTTATTAAAAAGGCTCTTTGTCTTCCAGTGAAGGTGTTTGGGTCCTTTGTCAAAGATAAGGTGGCTGAGCATGTTTGGAGATGTTTCTGCATCTTCTAGTCTGTTCCCTTGATCCTCAAGCCTGGTTTTTTGCCAGTACCATACTGTTTTTATCACAGTAGCTTTGTAGTATAATTTCAAGTCAAGGATTGTAATGCTTCCTGCCTTGTCTTTGCTGCCCAGAATTTTTTTTGCTACTCTGGTTTCTTTTGGTTCCAAATTAGTTTGAAGTTTGTTTTCTTTTATGCTGTGAGATATGCTATTGGTGTTTTGATCGAGAGTGCATTAAATCTGTATAACAATTTTGGAAGTATGGTCATTTTCACTATATTGATTCTTCCTACCCATGAACAAGGGATATCTTTCCATTTTCTGATATCCTCTTCAATCTCCATTTCAATGTAAAGACCTTTTACATCCTTTGTTAGATTAATTCCTAGGTATTTCATGTTTTGGTAGCTATTGTGAAACACACGTTGGTTCCTTAATTTCTCTCTTAGTGAGTTTTTTACTTGTATAAAGGAATGCTAATGATTTTTGAGTGTTGACTTTTTTTCAGTAGCTACACTGCTGAATTTGGTTACTAAACCTAGAAGTCTTCTGGTGGGGTTTTGGGGTAGAGAAGGGAAAATTTTACAAGTGGGACAATAACCAACACCAGTGAGGATGTGAAAAGCAGGAGCTGTGATAAGCTCTTTGGAGGGCCATTTGCAGCTCTAGTAAAGGAACTGGTCCTCAGCTGTTGTCCACTGATATTTCTCCACAGGAGATGCCATTATATACAAACACGAGGACACAGGTACAGTGTTGCTTCTAGCAGAGAAAAAGGGAAAATACTTAAATGTCTCTCAAAAAAGTGGGTCTACATAAGTGGTGTATTCATTAAATGGAATGTGCTAGAACACTTTAAATGGATGAATCAAGGCTACATGTATCAACATGAATAAATCTTAAATTAAAAATGTTGAAGTGTGAAAATATTTTGCTAAATGATAAAAAATTATATTACTTGTAATGGTCCTGAAAAGCACAAAATCATGAAATAATTCACACTACATTGGGATAGTATTTTTTCTTCTGGAATAGCAGTAAGAATAGCATCATTCAGGAGCACACAGTCTGATGTGTGATCTCTTTCAAAAAAGTTGAAGCAAATACAATAAATGGATAAGATATATTAAATTTATTCTATGAATACAGGAAGGCCTATAAAATCACATCATGTAGACCAGTCTCTGGAACTTAGACACACTTTCACTTTACCTCTGTAAAATGAAGGGACTCCACCAGCTAATGACCAAGTTCTCATCCAGCTGAGAAATTCTAAAACTTCATGGTAAGATGGATTTGTAATGATGGGGTAAGCCAATGAAGTTGTTTTCTGTCATAGAGGAAGATAGCAGTATAAATATAAAGAGAAATACTATAAAGTCTCCAGTATCAAGACAATGTGGAACTGATATAAGACTAGACCTATAGATCAATGTAATAAGAATTGTGAGTCCAGAAATAAAACCTTACTCATGTAGTCAACTGATTTCCAACAAGAGTGCCAAGACTGTGCAATGAGGAAAGACCAGTCTTTCCAGAAAATGGTGCTGGGATAACTGGGTAATTTACATGCAAAGCAATGAAGTTAAACCAATATCTCACAAAATTAACTCAAAATAGATCATAAAATAAAGGTCTGAAATAAAACTGTATAACTCCTAGAAAAAAATAGGAGTAAATTTTTGTAACTATGGATCAGCTATTCTCAGCTATGACATCAAAAGCAAGAGACACCAAAGGAGAAAAATGGATTTCATCAAAATTTAAAATTTTAGGGTTTCAATGGACATCATCACAAAAGTGAAAAGACAATACTGGAATAGAAAAAAGTTGCTAATCATACGTATTTACCAAGAATATATAAAAATTCTTCTAATTCAATGATAAAAGTAAAGACATAATTTTTAAATGGGCAAAATATTGAATAGACATTTCTTTTTTTCCCATTAAGTTTATTGGTACATTTTAGATATAAAATACAGTTAGATTCATCATTGGGATCTTGTATCTTTACATGAGTATCTTGGTTCTTATTTTTTTCCCCTTCCCCTGCCCTCCCTCCACCCTTCCCTATTTGCAAAGACTTTGTTTCCGTTTTTTTCCTTTTCTCATATTTTTTCTTTTCCCTTTTTTCCTTTCCCCTACCCCTCCCAATTCCCCTGCTCCTTCAGACCTTTTTTTCCTGTTACACAATATCAATTATGCATTTTTAAAATTACAATATCAAGATCTAGAAGATATTGCCTCATATTTTACAGATTTAAAAGGATATAGAAAGCATATTACAAAAATCATTTTTGAAATAAATTTGACAACTTCTAAGAAGTACCTTGGAAGACAAATTAATGAAACTGACTCTGGAGGAAATAAAAATTTGAATATCACCTATTAAAGAAAGTATATCTCTAGATTGAAAACCTACCTATATGACAATGACAGGCTCATATACATTTTAACTGATAAATTATATCAAACATATAAAGCAGAAGAAAGAAGGAACACTACTCTCCTCATTTTCAGAAAACAACATTGTGCTAATACTAAAATTGGATAAAGATAATAGAAGAAAAAGTATGAACATAGATTTTAAAAAACAGTAATGAAAAACTTGTTTAACAAAATAAACTATTAGAAGTCAGATCTGGCAGTATGCAGAAAGTGGTTTTATTACAGGGATGTTGGTTCAGTGTTGGCACACCATTGGAAGACCCACCCCCAAAAGTCATCATTTTAATAGAGGAAAGGAAAAAGCCATATCATCCTGACAGTAGTTAGATCGAAAGTATTGGACCTAATTCTACAGCTGTTCATGGTAAAAGCTATCAGGAGTCTAGAAGTAGGACAGAACCTTCTCAACAGATCAAAGACATTTACTCCATACTTCCAGCAAAGACGTCTTATATGAGTGGAGAAGATACAATGCTTTCTCCCTAAGGTGGGGAACAAGGGCAGGTATGCCTACTCTCCATCTGTCCATTAAACTTTGAAACTTAGGCCTAAACCAAAACAGTCTGGTAATAAAAATGACACCATTAGGATAGGATTGGCAAGGTAGAAGTAAAATCTTTATATGTAGACAAAATGATCATCTACAGAGAAAATATTAAGAAATCTGTAGGAGCCTCTAGAACTTGTATTTGAATTTAGCAGGATTAGAAA
>NW_004624779.1:16301510-16313475 GCF_000247695.1 Heterocephalus glaber
AGATACATCATGTACAGGTACAAGCACCCAATGATAAATGTAAATGTATTGTATACCTAAAATGTACCAATAAAAGAATTTAAGCAAAAAACAAAGAAGCCTCCAAGGGCAGTGCCTGAGCTCAAGTGGGTGAAGGGGAGAGGGGGAGAGTTAGGGAGGAGGAATGGCTCTGGGTGGTGTCAGTGTTCAAGTGTGTGGAGGGGAGTGAAATGCTCAGCCCCAATATTCTATCTGTACTACTGTCATCTATCTTTTATTTTACTCTTTATTTATATTTTGGGTTTCTCATATGAAATAAACCATGCAATATTTAGGCTTCTGTGTCTGATTTATCTCACTTAACATTATGATCTCAAGGTTCATCCACTTTCCTATAAATGACTCCAGTTTATCCTTCTTTGTGGCAAAGTAGTACTCTATTTTCTGTAAATATCACATTTTCTTTATCCATTCATCTGTTAATGGACCTATAGGCTGCTTCCAAGATTTAGTTGCTGTGAACTAAAGACTTAGTTGTTATGAGTTGCTGTGCTGCTATAATGCCTGGGGCAGGGTGTACATGCAGCTCCCAGGATCCTAAGCCCAGCATCCATAAAATAACTAAGGGAGCAAAATTTAAAATTAAAGCAGATGATTTGTTTAAAAGTAGGGAAAAGGGGGAGGGGAGGGAGAGAGAGCTATTCTGGATGAGTAGGGAGGATTCAAAAGGGAATGGATTCTTGTCTGCCGCTCCTTTTATTGAGAATCTTGTCCCATATAGGCTCCTGGAATCTGATTGGTTCCCTGGCTGTCTTTGGCCCGCCCCTTGGATTTCTTCCCGTTGTGACCTTTCTTGTTTGGTAGAGGCTATGATTATGGGGTGTTTAAGGACAGGTACTTTAGGTTTAATAATTAAGTAAAGGGTCTTATGTTAATCATGCTACTTGGGACCTTCCTAAGCTTAGTTTCTTTGCCTTTGCTTTTCTGATTGCTTGAGCCTAATCTGCAGAACCAGAAGCTGCCTCTAGTAAACCACCTCTAGCTGCCCTTAGTCTCTCCATTAACTTCTAACAAAGCTCAATGAGGCCTTCACCCTATCTTTTCCCTACCTACGGAGTGCCCTGTCCCTACAGTGCTATGCATGTGCCACTGTACCATGATGTCCTTTTGATTTTTGAGACAAGGTAATGCTGCGGTCACAGGTGTGTGCACTCTGGTGATGTCTTTAATTCTTTTAGGAAGATACCTAGAAGAGGAATAGCTGGGTCAAATGGAATTACTAGTTTCAGTGTTTTTAGGAATCTCTGCACTGATTTCCATAGTGGTTGCCCTAGTTTACATTCCCACCAACAATGTAGAAGGGTTCCTTTTTCCCTGTAGCCTTACAGTCATTTGTTATTATTTGATTTCTTGATGATGGTCATTCTTTCTTCAGTCAGGTGGTATCGGAATGTTGTTTTAATTTGTATTTCTCCAATGGCCAGAGATGGTTGAACATTTCTCCATGATTTATTGGCCATTTGTACTTCTTTTACGAAGTGACTTTCCATTTTATTTGCCCTTTGCAGGTTTTTTTTTAATAGCAAAACATTTAATGTTTTGATAATGATAATACCCATCGTAGGGAATTTGCACCTGTACATGGTGGAGCCCACCTCTTCTTTCCCCTTCCCCTCCTCCCCTGAAGCTCCCTCCCCTCCCAATATACAAAAGCTTTGTTTCCATTTTTTCCTCTATTTTCAATTTTTTTCTTGTCCTTTCCTTCCTTTCTCCCTCCCTCCTCCCTTGCTCCCCTTCCCATTTGAATATTTTCTTCCCACTATCTATTATACGTTTTAGTCTTTATTTCCACTTTCAGTTTCTCACACCAGAGAACCAATGCACTATTTAAACATGTGTGAACAATTTATTTCACTTAAGAGTATGGTCTCAAGGTGCATCCATTTAGCTATAAATGTCTGAAGCTCATCCTTCTTTATGGCAGAGTAGTAACCCCTTGTGTAAAAAAACCCACATGGTCTATCCATTCATTGGTTGCTGAGCATTTGATTGCCCTCTGTTTTGATTGGGTCTTTTATTTGAGTGGGTCTAACTTTTTAGTTCTTTATATATTCTAGGTATTAGTCCCCTGAGGAATAGCTGGTGAAATTTTTCTTATTCTGTAGGTTGTCTTTACACTCTGTTGGTTGTTTCTTTTGTTATGCAGAAGCTTTTTCATTTGATACGATCTCATTCTTGGTGTTATTTCTGTGCCATTGAGGTTCTGTTCAGAAAGATCGTGCCTTCATCTATGACTTCAAGAGTTTTATCTATTCTGTTTTGTTCTGTTTTTGAGAGAAGGTCTTGCTATATAGCCCAGCGTGGCTTCAAACTTGTAGTAATTTTCCTGCCTCGGCCTCCCAAGTGCTGGAATTACACAGGTCTGTGCCACCACGCCCAGCAGGGGTTTCACCTATTTTATCTTTTAGCAGATTAAGTGTAGCTGCTTCTAGGAGGCCACTGTGGGATGTGGCAAAGCCTGGGTGTCTGAGGGCACCTGAGGGCATCTGAGGACACAATCCTGTCATTTAGCACAAGTGCACAATGGAGTTTCATTTTACAATAATGAATCAGCATAGACAACCATGCATGTGCCACATGGCCTGCAAGGTCATGCAGAATGTTTTGTCTTAGAGGGCTGGGGATTTACCTCAGTGGCGCTGCGCCTACCTCAAAAGCTCAAGGTCCTGAGTTTGATCCCCAGTATCCAAAAAAAAAAAAAAATGTTTTGTCCTAGCTAAATTGATAAAGAACTACTATAAGTTCTGTGTTGGAAATAAAAGTTTGGTTCCTACTTTGTAGTGTCTGCTCCATGTGTGTTCTTTTTTTTGGAAACCTCTCCTGACTGGGCCTTCCTTCAGCCCACCAGCCCCAACACCCTCCTATCTCTCAGGAGCTATTCCTACTCCCCATTCTTATTCTGCAATAAATTTTCCTACTCTTAGCCTCCGTTGTTCCTTAAAATTCATTCTTTGACTTCATGGAACACAAACTTGGCATTTCTGACATCTAGCAGGTTGGGAGTTACATTTTTCCCCCTGTATTAATACAATCCTACCATTCCTCCTTTAAAGCTGCAATGCTTGATAGTGAGGACATCCAACTCGAAATTTTCCTTCTCACTTGTGGCACTAAAAGGGTAATTTCTTCTTAATATATTAGGGCAGTTTATAAAGAACACATGTGTGAGATATACTTTATTATTTTTCAGAATAATTCATGTTTTTATAGCAAATATCAGTTATGTTTTTCAATGGAACCGTCTCGACTTTGGGGGTTCTTGCTGTAGGATGGGTGATGGGTATTCTTTTTATTTTATTTTGGTACCAGGGATCAAACTCATGACCTTGCACTTGTGAAGCAGGCGCTGGAACCACTGAGCTAAATCCCTGGCCCTGTGATGGATATTCTTTGTGCTCATCATTTTCCACATTGTTACCTCACAAATATCCAAGAGTCTCATGTTATTAGGTAGGATTTTTCAAGTTTCTTAGCACTGTTGTTTATTATATGATGTGCTTGAGTGCTAAAATCCGTAAAGCTATTGCTGAGCATGGTGGTGCATGCCTGTAATCCCAGAACAGGAGGCAGAGGTAAGAGGATTGCTGTGAGTATGAGGCCAGGCTAGCTTACCTAGTGAGTTCAAGGCCAGCCTGAACTACATAGGGAGTCCCTGTATCAAAAAACTAAACCAAACCAAATGAAACAAATGAAAACAAACAAACCTGAGTATCACTATGTGATTCCTGAGCAACTGGAGAAATCAACAAATCTCTAAACCATTATTAAAAGTGATTAGAATTAAACATAAAATTGAATCAAGACAGAAAAAGAAGTGCTAAATGAAAACAGCAACACCAAAATAAATTAAATGTGGAATTGTATATTCAATGGAATAGGTGATTGCACAGAATACCCCATGCCTATAAGTTATTTTTCTATAGGCAAGCAATTGTGATTTGTTTCAGTACAAATTGTGTTCTATAATTATAAATGTATATTTATGAGTGGGAAAGAAATATATCATTTCTTTTTCTTCAGAATAAGATGTCTAAGTTCTCCATTTCCATTATGAATATGGGATGCCAATAGACTCTAAATTTACCAACCACCACTTCCTTGACGTATGGTTGGTCCAGAAAAGGCAATGCCATTTATGATTTCTGTCTCTCTTACCATGCTTCCATGACTTAGCAAAACTTTCTTCCTCACTGGTACATGTTTTTCTTGATGCATTAATGTATTTAATGAAACATAGTTAAGTTTTCTTAAATTCATTTACAATAAATTTCTAATTTTTTTTCTCTCGATAATTGTCAGAAAGTTAACATCTCTCTTGGATTCTATGAACAAATGTCTTATAAATAAGTACTAATATTTGATTTTTTTCATGCCTTTGTGTTATATTTGCAACTGTTTGGGGGCGCAATTGTTATGAATTAGAGATAAAAAACACAGAGTTAAGGCTAAAAACAAAAAGATGTTTTCATGAGAAGTTAAAGCCCTGTGACATCGTGGTGGTTATATTCATGAGGATTTCATAGTAATCTGAATAGACAAGAGAGGCTAAAAAATGAATTGCCATGTGGAATACAAGACTGTAGATGTGCTCAATTTCAAAGATCCAGTCTTATAAGAGCAGTCAATGCCAGAGGGTGTGGTGGTGCACACCTGCTACCCCAGCACATGGGAGGCTTAAGCAGGAGGATCATAGCCAGTTTGAGGCCACACTGGGCTACATAGTGAGTTCAAGGCAAACCTTAACTACATAGGGAAACCTTGCCTCAAAATAATAAAAATAAAAGAGTAGTCAATGTTATAAGCTATATTCACATTGAAGTAATGGGGTTTTTGCAAAAATAAATGATCTAAGACTGGTATTTCAAGTTTTTATATCTTTAAATTCATTTCATTATATCTATTTTTGTACTTAGGTTTATACATTAAATAACATATTATGAGAGTAATTTTAGTAAGCAGTGGAATCAGATAATTTAATTCTTTTCACACAACCAAGATTTTACTGGTCTGGGATAACTGTTTCACATGAAACCTCACACTTATTGCTGAGATTATGCCACAATCAGAACATTTTTGACAGTTTATCTTACTGCTGTCTTGGTCTGATTACAGACTTTAATTTTTATTGTTTGTTAAAATTATGTTTTTTGTAAGTTTCAACCATTTGATGATAGCTGTACTTAGGAACAAATTGAGTAGGTCTTTTGCTTACATTTCCAACTGTAAGAAGACAATGGGGTTTTTTTCCTTGGCCTGTATTGGTACACTTTCACCTGTATCTTTTTTTTTTTCAACAAGAACATTTGAGAACTTACCTTGGGCTAAACATTTTGTATTAGTCAATTTTTCTTTTCCGCATTAAATAGCTCCATGTCTTTCAACCTTTTTTTGAAAGGTTTTTTCTTCTGATTCCTTAGCATTACTCTAATTCGCACCTATTTGGATGATGTCCATCTTAAAATGTGGCACTTAGAAATAAATATATAGAAAATGGAGACTTTCAACATCATCAATAATAATACGTAGGAATTATTAAACTTAGCAATATATTAGGCTGTGAGAACAAACATATATGGCACATTATTCTTGTACTCAAAGATTTTTACATTTAATTGGAGATGAAGATTACAACTTTAGATTATATTAAATAACAAATATATGGCTTCTAGGAACTCAGTGTTCAGAGATCTGTGTTTTGGAGTTATTATTGGAAGTTTCTAGCTTCTAACTACTGTTGGGTCTTGAAGACTACATTGGATCTGAATATATCAAGCGTACATAAGCACTATAGCACTTTGTCCAAAATAGACATATTGGTAATGCCAGAAATAAAACTCAGATTTTTTTTTTTTTTGATCTAAACTTTTTGTTCTTTTTGGTGTAGAAAGAGCAAATGTTTGCTTGAGATTGATCAAAACTACCATTTTTGGAAAGGCCAGTGTAATTAAACTTGGCAAAATTCTAAATTTTTTGTTTGTTTGTTTTGTTATTTTTTTGAGACAGGGTCTCCCTATGTAATTCAGCCAGGCTTTATACTCACTATGTAGCCCAGGCTGGCCTCAAACTCACGGCAATCGTCCTGCCTCAGCTTCCCGAATGGTGGGATTATAGGCGTGCACCACCAGGCCTCGCGCTCCCTTTCTTAAGGGGGGAAAAAGTTTTGACAAGACAGAAAGCCTGGAAGCCTGGAATGTAAGCAGACAACTTTATTTCCGGAATTCTATTTACCCTTAAGAAAGATGGCTGGCGGAGTTTACACATGCGCCGGAGGGACGCTTGGGCGGAGAGTTCCGGCGCGTGCCATTTCGCTCCGAGCATTGATTGGTAGCCGGCAGCAGAGGGGCGAACCGGAAGCGCCTGTATCGTGAAGCTCAACTGATTCGTTCCCGGCCTCTTTCCTGTGTCCAGTTTACAGCTGTAGTTTCTGCCTTTGAAGGTGCTTACCATGGGGGAAACGGAGAAGTTTCACTATATCTACAGTTGTGACCTGGACATCAACGTGCAGCTTAAGATGTAAGAGCACTCTGGGAACTGGGAGAGGGGTGCTGGGCAGGAGGACGCGAAGCAGGGCCCTGCAGCCGTGGGGAGGGAGAGAAGATGCTGACTCTCCCAAAGCCAGGGCTGGGAGCCGGCGGGAGGGCTGAGGCCAGGAGAGCGGAGGAAGTGGATTGTGAGAGGGTCTGGTAGCAGAAAGTTTGAGGACTTGGCCTCTGTGAGAAAGACAGCATTATGAATAAGCTGTTAAGTTCCAGTGTGTCGTCAAGGCAGTTTGCTTTTCAGCCTTTTGAGGAGTTATTACTGTTTCGCATTTACACACGGAGGAACGTCGGTAAAGTCCTGCAGTAAATAAGGGGAGGACGATCTTTACTTTCGAACAGAGTTGGAGGTTGGAATGGAGTTTGCTAACTATGAGAAGACAGACAAGTAGATGTGATAGTTGAGACTGAGATGAGCAAATTGTAACAACAGCACAAGAGATGGAAGAAGTATAGGTTGACTCTGGCTCGTTTGACATTGTTAAAGCAGAGAAGTTGAGAGGAGGTAGTAGATGAGGGTGCCAGTTGCAAAAAGGCCAAGACTACGGGGGAGGAGTCTTGATAGGAAAACCTTTGGACACTACGTTCAAAGTGAAGAATTTATTTTGGTTTGGTTTGGTTGATTTGTTTGGTTTTTGGTGCTACTGGGGCTTGAACCCAGAGCCTTCGCACTGAGCTACATGCCCAGCCCTTTTTAAATGTTGAGACAAGGGTCTCACAATGTTAGTAAGTGGCCCAGACTGGGTTCGAATTTGTGATCCTTCTGCCTCAGCCTCTCAGAGCTAGGAGCATGACATCTTGAAATTAGAAAAATTGAACTGAGCTAAAAGAGTTGGAAATTGTTTCCTTAATAAGTGGATGCAAGAAGTATTGTCAAAGCCTCATTAGTTGTTAACCACAACATAATCCATAATCAGCATTTATTACATATTTTTACTTGATATCAACAAATACATGTCAGAGGGCTATCTGTGTATCTGACATATGTGGTAGATACATCAGTACGAGAATCAGTTGTTTAGATGGAGAAGGTTACCCTTCTAAGCAGAGGAGTTTTGATGTAAAATTTTCATCATGTGAAGACTCTGACCAATGTTATTTCTGGAGACTGAGAAGTCCAAGGTCGAGAGACTGCATCCAGTGAGAGCCTTCTTGCTGGTGGGGACTCTGCAGAGGCCCAAGGTGGTGCATGATATCACATGAAGATCCAGATAATCACATGAAGATCTTCCTGTCTCTCTGCTCTTCCTATCTCATGTGTACTGTTCATGCTTACTTCAAGTATATGTCTGGAACGGGAGGCCCCTGCCCAAAGTCAGGCTAGGTGCTTCTGGGACATTGTCTTCCTATGGTGGGAAAAACATTGGATTTGGCCTCCTTGTCCTTTTGGTTTTTATTTGTATCTGTTTAGGTGACCTTAGATAATAAATTTGATCGCTTAGTTTCTATTTTCTCGTTTTTAAAATGAGAATATGTGAAAATTAAGAAAGATTGTATCAAATGACTGACACAGTATCTGACATAATCTTGATGTCCAAGAAATATATCTGCTTCTTTTATAGTGTCTTGTGCATATCTATGGTGACTTGTAACAGTGTACTTTTAAAAAATTTGTAAGTAATGGTCAGATAGTACATGTACATAGTAAAATAAAAAGGGCCAAAGATTTAGCTCAGTGGTGCCACTGCCTGCTTGGCAAGTGCAAGGTCCCGAGTTCAAACACCAGTACCGATAAAACAAAACAAAAAAGTAAAAAATGGGCTGAGCATGTAGCTCAGTGTGAAGTCCCTGGTTTAAATCCCCAGTGCTGAAAGAAACAAAACAAAACAAGATTGGTGGCAGGGTATAAAATTAAGAAGTCTAATATGGAGAAATATGTTAATGAAGATAGATGGAGACCTTTATCAGATATAAAGGTGACTTTAACTTTATTTCTAGAAAGATGTTCTTTGGGTAGTATAGGGTTACTTTGATAGATACAAACTTTTTCTTAGTATTTGTGGTGCATATGTGTACAGTATATGCTTTAAAAATGTATGTCTAAAACATTGTTATTCTTGTGCTTTCAGAGGAAGCTTGGAAGGGAAGAGAGAACAAAAGAGTTATAAAGCCGTCCTAGAAGACCCAATGTTGAAGTTTTCAGGGCTGTACCAAGACACGTGCTCTGATCTATATGTTACTTGTCAGGTTTTTGCAGAGGGGAAGCCTCTGGCTTTGCCAGTGAGAACATCCTATAAGGCATTTAGTACAAGATGGAAGTAAGTGTTTTTTTTTAATATGGTAGATTTTAGACTGTTCATCCATTTCTTTGTAGATCACACAAATAGGGACAACTTAGTATGGATTTTAAAGGAATTTCTTAATTTTATACCTGTATACGTTGATTAGCTTAAAGCAGTAACTTGCTTAGATAAAGTATTCTACAGATAAACTGGCCATTGTGGCACACACTTGTGTTCCCAGCACTTGTGAGGTTGAGTCAGGAGGAGTATGAGTTGGAGGTTAACCCGAGGCCATCCTGGGCTGCACAGAGGGTTCAAGGCAAGCTTGGACTACTTAGCAAGACCCTGTCTCAAACAAAAAAGGTGTTATACATATAACTATTATAATCACAGTTGAAGTGGACATGAATTTATATATGTAGTAAGGATATTATTTTCATATGTCTAACCTGATCTTTGGAACTTAGATCTGTTGTCATTTGTTTGGATAAGATTTTTATTATTATTTCCCATATGAAACTTTCTTTTAGGTTCATGGTTTATTCGGCGTAGTACATTAGCAGAACACTGCTGCGATGCTGGGTAAATGTAGGTTAATGAGCACACTGATGTTCTTTTTCCAGGTATTGTGGTCCTTAATCTCACCTCTTGATTCTGTTTATTTAATAGACCACATAGGGCACTTCCAACCTTCAGTCAGTATTTTGCAGCACTCTGGTAGTGTCAGTGCTAGATAACAATTGTGTGCTCTTAAGGAGGGAGCTTGTGCTCACAGTGTTCAGGAGAGACAGGATATGGCCACGTGGACAAGTGCACTGTGCCATTGAGAGAAGAACCCTGTATTTGCCAGTTCTTGCCCAGTGGGGCTGGGAACACTTTTAGGGAGGAGGAGCCTGAGCTTTGGTGATCTGGCTATATCAAAACCAACCACTATACTAGTGCAGCTTCTTTGGTAGTCTTTTTGTGTCAAATAGGCATAGGTGTGTATCTTTTATTTGCATGTTTATTTATTTTTTGTTGTTTTGGGTCAGGATCTCACTGTAGTTTTGGCTGGCCTGGAACTCATTGTGCAGCCCTAGCTGGCCTTTTACTTGCTGAAGTCCTGCCTCACCCTCATACCTGGCTTTATTTTGGGGAATTTAAATGCCACCTGCTGTTTAGGGAATGGAAATGTGCTTACATTTCTATATTATTAAAAATAAACATTCCTTAGTGAGATAATATATACTGCCATGGTTGGAAAGTCTAAAGCACTGATAGCTAAGTGTTGCCAGGATTAGTGAAATAATTTGGGAATCAAAAAAAATCTCATGTAAGATTACATGCCTCTCTAGTGTAAACTGATGACTTCTTTATAATATAAAAGGTGCTGTACAAGCCAGGGATGGTGGCACACACCTGTAATCCTAGCACTGGGGAGGCTGTGGCAGGAGGATCACCATGACTTCGAGGCTAGCCTGAACTACATGGCAAGACACTGTCTCATTGAGATGTTTTCTCAACATTGTTTTTTTAAACAGTTGTTTCCTTGTCTTTTTTTTTTTAAGGTACTAGGAATTGAATCTAGAACTTTCACATTTAACTACAGCTCAAGCCTTTTTAAAAAATGTAATATTTTTTTAGTACATGTTTGCAGTACATAATGATTACATTCATCATGAAGAGGTGGTACATGTGTATAACACATTTTAATTCTTTTTTTCCCCCCTCTCCGCATTCCTCTATCTTTTATATTTATTTTTATTTATTTTTTTCCAGTACTGGGGTTCAGACTCAGGCCCTTGCACTTTCAAGGCAGGCGAGGTGCCACTGAGCTAAATCCCCAGCCCTATTTATTTTTTTTAATTGCTGAGGCTTTCAATCCTCTTGCTTCAGCTTTCCAGAGTGTTGGGATTATAGGTGTGCACCACCATACCTTGCTTGAATTTTTTTTTTTTCTTGCTTGAGTTTGATGAAGGGATTTAACAGTGTTTTGTTTTTTGGTTTGATTTTATTTTGTTTGTGTTGTTTTATGGTACTGGGAATTGAACTCAGGGTCTCGCACTGAGCTGCATCCCCAGCTGGTTTTGTTTTGAGACAGTTTTGTTATATAGTTCAGGCCAGCTTTGAACTCATTATGTAGCCTAGCAGCAATCCTGCCTCAGCCTCCTGAGTGCTAGGATTACTGGCTGCATAGGCTACCACACTCAGCAACACCGTTACTTTATAAACTGTATTAAAATGTTTCTTGTCTTATGTATTTAAGTATATTTATATTTCAAGTAGCAAAATTAAGATGACTACCACATTACTTTTTAGAGTACTAACCTAATCTTTTTGGAAGCGTTTCCTCTGATCAAATCTTTTTGTGTGATTTGTTAATTTGAAAGAAAGATACACATGTGTTTATATTGACTTTATTTCTATAGCTGGAATGAATGGCTCAAACTGCCTGTGAAATACCCTGACCTGCCCAGGAATGCCCAAGTGGCCTTGACGATATGGGATGTGTATGGACCAGGAAGAGCAGTGCCTGTAGGAGGAACAACTGTTTCTCTCTTTGGAAAATATGGGTGAGCATTCTGTTCCGTTTATATTTTGGAAAGTTGTAGCTTTCTGCCTCTTTTCTCTTCTGCAGGGCTTTATGTCCTTTATGCTGTGTGGTTCTCCACATAAAAACTGGTGGGGTACATAGGATTTGGTTATCCTTGAGGCTGAATTTGACACATATTTTCTACAGAATATGCAAATAGATTAAGAAACAGTTTATAACACTCTACTATTAGTGATTGGTAGCGTGATTTCTGTTAAAAAGTAGAAGTTATCAGGAACTAGGACCTTATTTGGACAGATGAAAGACTATCTTGCATATTGTAGCTGTTTTGTTATAGGTTTTTCGCTTCTTTATAATAGTGGCAGAAAGGATGATAAGTAGACTTAAAAGTCCATTTGCCGATGACAGTATTGATTGTAGTATAAAAGTTAATTCTGGCTTTTTAAAAAATTTTTTTACAAATAATAGAAATTTATTATTTAAAAAAAACTCATCATCTGGGAGGGTATTTTTCTTTTCCTGGGACAGGATGGGTTCAGTTTACTTTTAGAGAATTATTGACATTCTATTATTCTTTCTACATTTATAAATTGGAATTTTTCCCTAAAGAACTTGGTCTTTTAAACATTAGTTAT
>NW_004624779.1:16313910-16345488 GCF_000247695.1 Heterocephalus glaber
TACTCTTAGAACTCCTATTTTTGGTCAGCAGGCAAGGTTTTCAAACTTGGGCCATTTACTCATCACTTTAAGAATTCTAGCCATATCTCTGTACTAAATGTACTCTTCTTTCCTTTACATTTTTATTAAACCTAGCTCACTTTCTTTTTACTAATGCTTTTATGGGTACATTTTAGATATACATAATGATAATATTCATCATAGGGAATTTGTACCTGTACATGATATATCTTGCTTTTTTTTCTCCATTCCTCTCCTCTCCCTTTAACCCCTCTTCCCCTCCTTATTTACAAAAACTTTGTTTGCATTTTTTCCTTCTATTCTTTTTTCTTGTCCCTTCCTTCCTTTCCTATCCTTCCTCCCTTGTTCTCCTTGTCATTTGAACATGTTCTTCCCATTTCCCAATATCTATCATACCTTTTGGTCCTTATTTACACTTTTGGTTTGTTACACTAGAGTAACAATGAAATACTGGAACATGTGTGTCTGATTTATTTCACTTAAGTGTATGGTCTCAGAGTGCATCCATTTAGCTAGAATGTCTGAAGCTTATCCTTCTTTATGGCAGAGCAGTATTCCATTGTCTAAAAAAAAACCCCACGTCTTCTTTATTCATTCATCAGGGATGGGCCTCAGGTGTTTCCAAGATTTGGCTATAACAAACTGTGCTGCTGTAAACATGGGTGTGCATATATCGCTGTGGAATAATGCATTAAATTTTTTTTGGAAGATACCTAGAAGGGGAATAGGTCAAATGGAGCTTCTATTTTTAGTTTTTTTAAGAAATCTTCACACTGATTTCCACAGTGATTGCACCAGTCTACACTCCTACCAGCAGTGGAGAAGGGTTCTTTTTCCCCCACAGCCCCACCAGCATTTGTTATTGGTTGATTTCTTGATAGCAGCCATTTTCTGGACAGGGATGGAATCGCAGCATTTAATGTGCATTTCTCAAATGACCAATGATGTTGAACATTTTTCCATATATTTATTTGGTGTTTCTACTTCTTCGTTTGAGAAATGTCTGTTCATTTCAGATGCCCAGTTTTGGCTTGGGTCTTTAAATCTGGGTTGTCTGATTTTTTTGAGTTCTTTATATATTCTAAATAGTAGTCCTTTGTCTGCTGAATAGCTGATAAAATTTTTTTCCCACACTGTAGGTTGTCTCTTCGCTGTGTTGGTGGTTATTCTTGCTGTGCAAAAGCTTTTTAATAAAATGAGATCCCAGTTGTTGATTCTTTGTAATATTTCCTGTGCACTTGCGTTTTGTTCATAAAGTTTTTGCCTACACAAATATCTTCAAGAGTCCTACCTATTTTATCTTCCAGCAGATTTAGGGTTTCTCTTTTAATATTTAGATCTTTGATCTATTTGTATTTTAGTTCAGTGCACGATGAAAGATATGGGTCTAGTTTCAGTCTTTGGCATGTAGAAAGCCAGTTTTTCCAGCACCATTTATTTTTATTTTATTTTAATTTATTATTTTTGATATGGGGGATCGAACTTGGGACCTTGCACTTGCAAGGCAGGTGCCGGAACCACTGAGCTAAATCCCCGGCCCTCCAGCACCATTTTTAAAGAGAGTCTCTGTTTTCCAGTGAAGGTGTTTGGCTCCTTTGTCAAAGATAAGGTGGCTTACTCTCCCGACCCCCCACATGGAGTGAGCACCCCCAGGAAGCCCCCCCATGTTTTGCTGGATCCTTGGTGGACACATTAAACAGTGACTCTCAAACCACAACTCACAAATGCATGGAATGCCAGAATTTCTCTTTTCTAATTCCTATTTGGAGTGATAACATTTTTCTTTTTGTGATTTTTTTTTTTTTTAAAGAGAATAGTGTAGTACCTTGAAACAATTGCAGTTCTAATATGTTGTCACTGTTTCTATCTACAAGTTCCGATTCTTTCACAGTTATTGTACTCACTTGTGCACTAGTGTCAATAAAATTGACATTTGTGAAGCGAAGAAAAAAAAGAAGATAAGCCGGCTTAGTATATTTGGAATTGTTTCTGCATCTTCTAATCTGTTGTTTTGATCCTTGGGTCTGTTTTCTATGTCTAGTACCATGCTGTTTTTATCACAGTAGCTTTGTAGTATAATTTCAAGTCAGAGATTGCCCTGCGCCCCGCCTTGCCTTTGTTGCCTTTGCTATTCTAGGTCTTTTCTGGTTCCAAATGAACTTTAGTATTGTTTTTTTTTTCTAATTCTGTAAGTTATCCGATTGGTATTTTGATCGGGATTGCATTAAATCTGTATAACACTTTGTGAAGTATGACAGTTTTCACTGTATTGGTTTTTCTTATTCAATAACAAGGGATATCTTTCCATTTTCTGATATGCTCTTTAATCTCCTTTTTCAGAATACTGTAGTTTTCAATGTAGAGGTCTTTTACTTCCTTTGTTAGATTAATTTCTAGGTGTTTCATTTTTTTGGATGCTATTGTGAAAGGTGTTGTTTCCCTAATTTCTCTCTCAGTGAGTGTTATTCTTGTACAAGAAGGCTATTGATTTTCAAGTGTTGAGTTTATATCCAGCTATGCCACTGAATTTGGTTATTAAATCTAGAAGTTTTGTGGTGGAGCCTTTTGGGTGTTCTTTGCAGAGTATTATGTGATCTACAAATAATGTTAATTTAACTTCTTCCTTTCCTGTCCTTATTCCTTTTATTTCTTTCTCATATTTTGCTCTGGCTAATGTTTCCAGAACTATATTGAACAGGAGTGGTGACAGTGGACATCCTTGTCTTATTCCTGATTTTAGAATGAAAGTTTTCAGTTTTTGTCCATTTAGTATGATGTTGGCTCTTGGTTTGTTATAGCTGGCTTTTATCAGATTGAGGTAAAGACCATCCATACCAATTTTCTGTAGATTATTATCATGAATAAGTGTTGGACCTTGTCAGTGCTTTTTTCTGCATCTATTGAGAGGATCATATGGTTTTTGTCCTTGGTTCTCTTAATATAATGTGTTGTATTTATTGATTTGCGTATGTTGAACCAGCCTTGCATCCCTGGGGTGAATCCTACTTGGTCATGGTGTATAATCTTCCTGATGATTTGCTGGATTCTGCTTGCCAGTATCTTCTTGAGAATTTTTGCACCTATCTTCATTAGGGAGATGGGGGCCTATTGTTTCCTTTTTTGGTTGGATATTTCTCTGCTTTTGGTATCAGGGCAATGGTTGCTGCCAGGAATGAATTTGGGAGTATTGCTTCCATTTCAATTTTATTAAAGAGTTTGAGATGTAGCAACATTAGGCCTTCTCTAAATTTCTTTTCTTTTCTTTTTTTTTTTTTTTGGCACCGGGGATTGAACTTGGGACCTTGTGCTTGTGAGGCAGGCGCCAGAACCACTGAGCTAGATCCCCGGCCCTCTAAATTTCTTGTAGAATTCAGCAGTGAATCTTTCAGGGCCTGGACTTTTCTTTATTTGTAGGTTTTTAATTACATCTTCAATTTCATTGGCTGATAATTGGTTTATTTAGAATTCTTATATCATCTTGGTTGAGTTCTGGTAATTCATACATATCTAGGAGCCTGTCCATTTCTTCAGTGATTTCCATCTTATTAGAATACAGGTTCTCGAAGTATAGGTTATTGATGATCTTTTGTATTTCTGCAGGATCTGTTGTGATTTCACCCTTTTCATTCCTAAATTGTGTGGGTTTGAGTCTTTTCTTTCCTTTTTTTTTTTGATAAGATTGGCAAAAAGTTTGTTTTCAAAGAACCAACTCTTTGATTCATCGATTCATACTATTTTTTTTTTTTTTAGTCTCCATGACATTAATTTCTGCTCTGATCTTTATCATTCCCTCCCTCGTATGAGCTTTGGGCTTGACTTGCTCTTCTTTTTCTAGAAGCTTGAGGTTCCATGTTAGGTTGTTTGTTTGAGCCCATTGTGTTTTCCTGATAGGGGTGTTTACCGCTATAAATTTCCCTTGTAGGGCTGGTTTCATCGCATTCCATAAGTTCTGTTATGTTGTATTGGCATTGTTGTTTACTTGTGGAAACTCTCTGATTTCTATTTTAATTTCATCTGGGACCCAGTGGTTGTTCAGGAGGGTATTATTTGATTTCCATGTGTTTTTAAGAAGTTCTTGTGGTTTCTTTTGCTGTTGTTTTCCAATTTCATTGCACTGTGGTCTGATAATATGCATGGGATAATATCAATTCTTTTGCATTACTTAATAATATTGTATGAGCTAGTATGTAGTCTGTTTTGGAGAATATCCTGTGTGCAGCTGAGAAGAATGTATTCTAGTGTTGTGGGGTGGAACACTCTGTAGACATCTAAGTCCATTTGTTTAAAAGTTTGTTTCAGTTCTGATATTTCTTGGTTAATTTTTTTGTCTAGTTGATTTGTGACAGTGGGGTATTAAGGTCTCCTATTACAACTGTATTAGTGATTATTTGACTTTTTATGTCTGTTAATATTTGTTTTATATATTTGGGTACACTGGCATTTGGTGCATATATATTTATGATTATTATCTCTTCCCCTTGGATTGTTCCCTTTACCAGGATATAGTGACCTTCTTCGTCTCTCTTAATCAGTCTTTGCTTGAAACTACTTTGTCTGCAAATAAAATAGTTACTCCTGCTTTTTTCCTTTTTCCTGTGGCATACAGTATTGTTTTCCATCCTTTGAAATTCTTTGTATGAATTTCTTTTTGAATTAAATGTGTTTCTTGTATGCAGCATATTGTTAGACCTTGCTTTTTGGTCCATCCTGCTAGTCTGTTTGTTTTGATTGGTGAATTGAGAACATTTACATTGATGGTTATAACTGATATGTATTGACTTATCCTTGTCATGTTATTTTCCTGTTATTGCCCCCCCACTCCCCCACTGCATGTTTAATTACTTACCTTGCCTGGTGGACTCATTCTGTTGGGGTTCATGGAATTGTAGTCCTCTTTTATTTCTTTAGGAATATTCTTTAGAACATTTTGGAGGATGGTTTCGTGGTCATGAATTTCTTCAGGTATTCTTTCTCTTGAAAGTATCTTATTTCTCTATCAATTTTGAAAGATAGTTTTGCAGGGTACAGCAATAAGGGATGGAGGTGTTTTTTTTGTTTTGTTTTTTTGGTACCAGGAATCGAACTCAGGACCTTGCACTTATGAGGCAGGCACCAGAACCACTGAGCTAAATCCCCAGCCCTGGAGGTTGTTTTCTTTTAGGCCTTAAAATACTTCACTCTAAGCTCTCTTTGACTTGAGGGTTTGTGTTGAGATGTCTCCTGTGATTCTGTTGGGCTTTCCTTTGTAGGTGATTTGTTTCTTTTCTTTAACAGTTCTTAATATTCTGTTCTGGTGTTGAATTTCTGGACTCTTGACTGTTGCATGCCTTAGTGTAGTTTTTTTTTAAATTTTTTTGATCATTGCTAATTGGAGTTCTATCTGCCTCACTTATCTTTGTCAAATTCTTTTTCCCTGTTTGGGAATTTTTCTGCCATTACTTCTGTGAACAGGTTTCTTTATGTCATTTGTGCCTCTCCTGCTTTTTCATTGACTCCAGTCAATCTTATGTTATTCTTCTTTGCATCATCCAGCAGCTGTTAGATTGATTTTTCATGGTCCCTTACTATTTTTAAGAGATCTTTCTTTTCATGAACACTAACTGGAATGCTGTCTTCTATAGCTGATAGTCTTCTGTCTTCACATTGGCTCTTTTTGCTGCGTGTACTTTCAATGTATTTTTTTTTTTTTTTGTACCAGGGATCGTACTCCTTTCAATGGAAGTTTTGATCTTCTGGATATCTGGTTTGAGTCTGTTTCATGGATTCCATTTCTTTCCTATATTGGGAGTTCATGATTTCCATCATTTTCTAAGCTCCTCTATTTTTTTTTTTAATCTGTACCTGCTCTATAGTCACTAACCATGTCTTTCATCATGGCCACCATCTCTGTAGTTATCTGAGACATTATCTCTGATATGATTTTTTTCTAGAGCCTCATTCATCTGCTTTGTTTCTTCTGCTGTTGCCACTTCAGGTGGGTAGCTTTTGAATTGTTCTACCTCATTGCCCCCTCAGTTTGCCTTTGTGGAGCTGGAAGTCGGGGGTTAGCTTAAATGCGTTCTTATTTTCTTTTTGGTTAATTCCTGGGTTGATGCTTGTAAATTGCTTCTGGCAGATAGCTTTATTGGTAGTAGGTAGAACCCTTAGGAAATGACTACTTCTCAGAGATGTCTTTCGGGTGTAGGTGACTTTTGGATTTTGAGCCTGTTGCAAGATCCTTTGTCTTCAATTTATTGGAGATGAGAAGTTGCTGCTTATTTGGCCCAGCCCCTGGTTCTTTGGCACCAGCCTATAGTATTGTTTATGACCTTAGCCAGTCTTTGTCTTGGCATACTGGGAAGAACAACTGATTAGAACAATTATGTCACCTTGACTAAAGTAGTACAATCAGCAATAGCAACAGCATCAAAAACACCCTAGAAAATGAGAAACTGTGGTAACTTAATTTGCCATCTTTAACTCTATTAACTAGATTTGTGTTTATATAACAAATCTAAAACAAGCAAGAAAATTGTATACAGCATATATGCCCTCAATGTGGAGATTTTACTCTCAGGAGAAAATTTTAAAGGGGTTGGGTGAAAAAATAGAGAAATAGAAGAGGAAGAAGAAGAGGAGGAGGCGGAAGAGGAAGAAGAGATTAGAAGTAAGGCTTGAGGACAAAGAAAGAGTATGTGAACTTCGGGAAACTGGTAAAGAAGACAGGAGATAAAGAGAGAAGGAGGAAATAAAAACAAGAACATAATAGAACAACAACAAACAGCCTGCTTGCAAAAAACTGTCCTTAAAATGGTTTTATTTGTGTCTAGTCAGATGGAAGCAGATAGTCATCTCATTTCAATTTAAAGTGAAGATGAGATTTTACTTCGGCATTTTCTTTATTAGGCTGTCCAAGTATGCCACTGTCCAGATTATAACATATTTTCATATAGATGTTTGGATGCTTTGAACAATGAGGAAGGAGTACAAAAAGGTAGATCTCCAACTTTTATTTTCCTTAGGCAGGTAAAAAAACTGGATGAAAGTTAAAACAACTCATTTTTCTCTCTATGTCCTGCTGCCTTGGCCAAAGGTAACGCAGGTAGCAATAGAGACAAGCTGGGTATTTCGGTGAATCCTGTGAGTTGTGGAGGATATCTTCAGGATATCCCATGTGTAGAGCAGTGAGCAAACTTTCATCTGTGCTCCTGGGTTGCTGCTAATACTTCTCTGCATGGTGTTGCTGATGTCCAGCAAGTCAAAACAACATGAGTCTTCTGAGTGGTCTCAGCAGGAAGCCAGTATATATTTTCTACCACCTGTCATCAGAAGTCTTGTTATGTGCCACCACTGTTCTCATGCGTTAAACCATATTTTCTTCAAATGATTTTTGTGCAGTAAAGTATAATACCAGTGCTCCTTTTTCCCTAAAGCCTTTTGGTATGCACTTAGCAGGTTGGAAAAATGGTCCTCAAAGCATCTACTATTATAACATTGATAATCTTGTGACTACCAACTGTTGGTATTTACTGATACGTTTTCTAATTTGATTTTGGTTTCTGATTTTGATTTTGGTGTGAAGTAGAACTTCTTGAAGTCTGTTTAATAACTGAAAGACTGATCTGTTAGGAAAAGGTGAGAATAATGTGTTTTTAATTTGAACATCTCGCTTGTGGCATGTCTAGTAGGTAGCAAATGGATTGATAATTAGGCTGTGTTGACAAAGAACCATAGGTAAGCTGCAGCTTTCTCTTGCAGATTTTTTTCCAAATGTGAATTCTAAAGTCAAGGCAGTTGCTGCACTAGTGGCTTGGCCCTGTAAGCACAACTGCAGCAGCAGCTGTTGCTGAGGCCTCTGCTGGAGGTGAAGGAGGGAACACTGTGCTGTTCCTTC
The DNA here is from genome assembly GCF_000247695.1 of Heterocephalus glaber. The sequence goes on from NW_004624779.1 coordinate 16,321,805, forward strand.
TGTCTTGCCCATTTGACTTAATTTCCCAAGTGGACATGATGCCCTGTGGACATCTTCTGCCTCTCCATCTGGAGACTGTGTAATGCTGCAAGGTTCCATTAGTGTCAAAAGAATATAATACGTTCCCTTGCTCAGTAGAGTCACTTGGCATCGTCCTTACCCTCCACACACCTACCCAGTCCTTAAATCTGTTCTCCAAATCCATCCCAAGGTACCTAAATCATTTAATGAACTGACTTCCTGCCAAATGTGCTTATTTTTGATTTATTTAAATTCATCCAGTCAGAGTATTCACTAGGGGTTGGGAAGGAGGAGAGAAGGGAGGGAAGCCTTCTGTTTCTAAGGTATATTTAAGAAGATTCATTTAAAGTGGTGTTATTACTTCACTGTACCCAGAGCCTCAAGGACTGCTTTCTAAGCAGGTCTGCTGGATATTGAATCTATTACAGTTGAAAGGGGAAGAAAATTAACTTTATAAAAAGCATGTGAATGTGCTTTTCTTGTAATGTAACTTTAAAAAATTTTTTAACATTAAAAAAAATTGAGAATTCTTCACAACCAGTGCATTTTAAAAAATTTAGTCCATAAGGTAAGCTTTCACCAATATAGTTGCTAGAATTACCTTTTTTATTGCCAACTTTAGAGACCTTATAGCAGATATGGTCCTTAATTTTACTGTGCTAATGTAGCTATCCTTTATAGCTTCTAATCTAAATGTTTATGGCACTTTATGAAAATTCCCTTGATTACCTCAGAAAAAAATCTATGACATTTTCCTTTAGTCAGAACATTTTAATAATTGTTTAAAAATTTGTGTAAATCTATTGCAACTACTGTCTTATAAAGACTGAAAAAGAGTTATGTTCACAATGTCTTTTTTTTTTTTTTGGTACTGGGGATCGAACTCAGGACCTTGTGCTTGCAAGGCAGGCAGGGTGCCACTGAGCCAAATCCCCGACCTGTCTTATTTTTTTAAATTATTAAATATGTATTTACACGAAATGTTTTAAACTTTCTATTCTCCTACATGTATTTCTTATCTTTTTCTTTCCATTGCAACTAACAACTTGGTCTTTAAGCTTTGGTGGAGATGCTGTTTGAGTAGCCTTTATATTATTTGAAAGGTTTTACTTAAAACATTTGTAAAAGACAATACACTAAGGGTAGATCATCTCTGATTCCCTATAAAAAACAAAACTCAGAAATATTTGATGTTAACATGGTTGAATCACATTCTTTAAATCTCTTTATGAGCTTATCCAACCTTTGCTGTAGATTTTCTTGGCAGTTCTTTGAAGGACACTTGACAATCAGAGGTTGCATAATCTTTTACTTTAAAGCCTGATAAACAGACTTAGGCTGAATCCTGACTGTGTGCTAAATTTCTGATTTGTAGATGTGGGTTTTTTGGGTTTTTTTTAACATGAGTCCACTACAGTATTGTATTCACTTTTAGAATATCCTTCTTAAAGAAAAGAGAACATGAGAAAAACCACCCTGTGCAGTGAAAAGGATAATAGTGGCTAGTATTTATTGAATACTTATTATATGGCAGCCACTATTCTAAGTACTTTTTTTAAGTACTGTGCTAAGCATTCTAAGTACTTTCTAACCTGTAATGATTTATTTAACTTTTGCAATAACCCTGTGAGTTACAAGTATTCTCTATTAATCCCACTTTGTACATGCAAAAACTCAGATACTGAGAGGTTAGATTACCTTATCCTATGTCATGTATGTAATATATGGCACTGCTATGACTCAAACCCATACATGCTAAATTGTCACAGGAGGTAGTTAACAAAACTTTTCAAATTTTAATTTCAGTCATTGTAAATGTGACATTGTTGTTTTGGGTAGAAATCTGGCCTCTATTATTAAGACCTCCACGAAGCCATGAAGTAGTGTGTGCTCCATTATCAGTCCTTTTCTCCTTCTACTCATAGGTTTCTCTGAAACAGTTCTGAGGGGGACAAGAATAGCATGAGAAAATGAATGTTATATGGATTTTAATTGCTTAATTTGTTGCTGTACAACCTAGTGGTGGCTGAAAGTTTGGCATTAGAGAAATGTATTTCTTTATGTAAAATGCTTTGTTTTCAGGAATCTAAAATTTTCTGTAATAAGCTGCATTAATTTACTTCTTCCTCAACAATTTTCCTCTAGCATGTTTCGCCAAGGGATGCATGACTTGAAAGTCTGGCCTAATGTAGAAGCAGATGGATCAGAACCCACAAAAACTCCTGGCAGAACAAGCAGTACTGTCTGTGAAGATCAGATGAGCCGCCTTGCCAAGGTAAAAAGGATTGTTGAAACTAGTAGAATCTTCTGAATGATGTCTGTAATAGCATACCATCTTATTATGAATTCTGTCAGATTTTTTAAAATTTAAATTTAACTTTTTAGTAACAGTTTTATTGAAATACGATTCATATCCATAAAATTCACTCTTAGAAAATGTACAGTTCCAAGTTGTGTAATCACTGCTGTGTAATTTTAGAATCTTCTCATTGCTCCTGAAAGAAGTCATGTATTCATTAGCAATTAATCCCTTTTCCCTTCCCTGCAGCTCCTAATCTACTTTCTTTCTCTATGGCTTTGGATATTCTAGACGTTTTATATAAGTGGAATCACATGTTATGTGGTCTTTTGTTCTGAAATCTCCTCACGTTTGAAAATGTGGATCTCTTAGTGATGTTTTCAAGATAACCACCTACCTTTACCTGTGACATTGTCTTAGTGTTACATGAGAGATGCTTATGTTTTTTGGAAATGAAGACTCATTATATAGTTAATTAGTCTGATGTGCCTTTATCTTCGTTTTTGTAAGCAAATCAAGTTATTTTTTTCTTTCAAGATTGTTTTAATGAAGTGTTTTCAAAATAAAAACATTGCAATTTTGTACTTAAATTGTAACAGTATAATTTATTTTGTATATCCTCTTACAAAGGCCTGTGTTAGATTCTGCTTAAAGGTTCTTTTACAATTCTTTTGTTTAAGACTTTCTTTTACTTTTCACATGTATTTTTTCTTTCTTGATCTTAATGTGGTTTTATTGGTATAGATGACTTTTTAATGTCTGGAGGAAGTTTTGATGCTAATCATTTAACAGCTTTTTGCTTCTACCTACAGAGAATAGTACTCAATTACAAAAATATTTGTGTGGTTAGGCTTTGTGCTTCAACATAAAAATTCCTGTTACCATGTCTGTTCTTTATATTGCTCTTTTAAGGAAAAATGATCTCATAGCTATCTAATAAGCATATTGACCAATACATTATTACTGATCTCTTCTCTCTATATTTAAATAAGTGAAATTTGATGTTCACTTCAGCTGTTTATTCTGAGATCTTGTTTGTGTTTTTGCAAGGAGCATAGGAAAGTTCACAAATTTTTTTGTATATCTACCTTCTCTTTGAGTTTATGTACGTTGGCAGTGGTCTTTGATTGAAGCTACTTTCTGTGACTTATGTCAAATAATGCTAGACATTTTATTAGAATCAGCTCATTTATAAACTGTGGAGTACAAAAAAATGTGAACAACATAGTTAAATCACAAATACTAGAGGAATGTGGATTACACTGAAGAAACAGAAGGTCTTAAATTGTCTTTTGAGGGTTGCATTATGACTTATGGATGAAATTCTATAATTGGAGGAAGGAATGGCAAAGTCAGGAAATGTAAAGCTGTATAGTTACACAGTTTATGCACTTTCTTTCTTTATTTTTATTCAAATTATTTGGGGTTATATTCAGATGTTCCTAATTTTTTTTTGTTTTGTATTATTTTTGGTGTTTTTTGTTTTTTGTTTTTTGTTTTTGGTATCGCGGATCGAACTTGGGTCCTTGCGCTTGCAAGGCAGGCAGCGGAACCACTGAGCTAAATCCCTGGCCTATTTTTGGTGTTTTGAGACAGGGTCTCACTATATAGTTTGGGCTGGCCTTGAACTCACTGTGTAGCCAAGGCTGGTCTTGAATTTGTGGCAGTTCTGCCTCAGCCTCCCAAGTGCTGGGATTATAGGCATGCATTGCTACGCCCAGCTTTTCCTAATTATTTTTGAAGGAAAGTTCAAAAATAATTTTTTTGACTATGACATTTTTTAAACATCAGTATATATTGTATTGGAATTCTTTTGAATTGGACTATTGGTTTTTTATTATAGCATAATGTTACAGTATGTATTTCTTATTTTTATCTTTTGACTGAGAATAAGAAAGATATATCTTGATAATGGTCAGGGTGTTTATGATTCAAACACTAACCTATTAAGTGATGTATGGGTTCATGTTTATACTTTCCATTGTCTGTGCATGCTAACCTGTCTAGAAATTATGACTGAGCATAAACAGAGCTACATAAGATGCTGGAAAGAAGCCTTTTTAATATTTTTGTTAATTGCTAACAATCACCATCATCCGTCTTTAGAGTATAGCAAGTTGGATCCCACTCTTTCAAGAGATAGTTATTAAAGTTTATGTGTTGCTTGTATTGCTCATAATGTTTAACAATTTTCATAAATCTTTATTTATAAATCTTTAAAAGGAAGTAAAAACTAAGGAGAGTAAACATCTCAACATTTTGACTGATAGTAACGGGAACAGAGTACGTTTTCATATTCTTTCAAATTCAGCCCTATTAGAACTGTACTTTTAACTTCTGGATGGAGTGGAGATGGGCAGAACTCGCCATGCTGTGATAGTTTGGTTTAGTGTTACTTCCTCAAAGACTAAATAGAAACCATCAAAATGAGTAATTACTTTACTTAAAGGAGAAAAATGAGTCTTGTTTGTAGCATTGATAAGGAACTACTTCCTTGAAACTTTATTTCTTGGTACTTTTGGCTAATGTCTCTTTTTCAAGACAACAGCTGATCATGCTTTTGAAGAAAAATGTGTTTACAAAATGATGTCTTAGGCTTGACGGAATTGGAAGCTTGGGCACTGGAAATCACTTTATAGTGAGAAGAGCACTGTAGTGTCACAGTTTTGGCCAGCCTAATAACTCAGTGAAAATTATTTCTGAGCTGATGAAATTAGAAGTTTAGGATGAATGATTTCTAAGGTCTAATGTAGCTTTTCATATTCTGTGCTTCTAAAGGTAACGATATATATAGCAAATAATTAGGATTATTTACCTCAATTTATAGTTACCACTTTTATAGAATACAGAGTTTTGATCATCAGTTTGCAATTGTGAATGTGTTATACTTGTGTCATTTCTTTTCTTCTGTAGTGTGTAAGCCTGAAGTGTTGTATAAGGTTTGTCTAATGTGAATAAGGTGGCTTTGCTCATAGTTTTTGTTCTTGCTTGATCAGTGCCTGCTTCTTCACTTAAATGTTTTTTTGACAGGCTTTCTGAGCAACAGCTCTTTCTTCAACCAAAGCATGGTCCATTTGCCTTGCCTTACAACAGAGAAAATGCCCGTTGATACTTATGATCTTAACTTGATAACTTATCAGATAATTGTTATTTATGTTCTTAACTCAAAATTATACTCATTTTTTTCTTAATATTATGTCACCATAATGTACTCACTCTCTCTGACCTTCTTTAAAAACAATTTATTTTTACAATGTCATTCTCTTCCTGAAAACATTTTGAAATTATCTTTGATGTAATAAACTTCTAAAAACCAAGAAAGGTTTGTATGCTTCATGCTTTGATTTTTATACAAAAGGAACAGATTGTAGATGTACTGCTTATATTTCTTACTGTACTATCTTAAGAAATTAATAAATAGATGAAGTTTAAATGGTTAGAACTGAATGGTTTATTGCTGTTAAACTTTGATTTTCCAGCCAGTGAATTTACTATGATTGTATGTAATTGTTGAAAAGGCAGTTGACTTAAGAGTAAAAGGTGTGCATAAATCTTAATAATAGCAAAATGTGGTTACTCTACATTGTACCCATGAGCCTAAGTAAATATCTTAGTGGCAATTTTCAAACAGTAGTGTAAGAAGGTTTATTCAGTTATAGACTGCTTCCGTTTTGATTGCCTGGGGATAATGAGACAAGAGGACTGTAAAATGAAGATTAACTATTTAAATGGCCTGTGAAAAGATGGTATTAGATAATTATTAAGCTAAGAACTTCAACTCCAGGCTTGACTTAATATTCTTACTCTGATTTATTGCTCAGCAATGAAAGTTGAATTCTAACTACAGTATGAGCAACTGAAGTTTAAAAGCCTGTTTTACAAGCTTGGAAGTTTTTTTTTTTAAGTCAGATACTTTCAGAATGCTTTTAATGGTATTAACCTCTCTAATGACTTTATTTCATTTGTGAATATATTCAGTTTTTTGAGAAAACGTTGAGTATGAGAAAAGCAAACAAAACTGAATTACACTCAGGTTGATCTTATTTTCTATTATCTTGATTTCCTAGACTTTTAATAGGGAGCAGCATGAAATGAATATATTAAAATTACCCTCCCATGCTTTCTGATTCTTTTTTCTTTCTCATCTCTAAATTTCTCTAATTATTTTTTGTTAATACAATTTGTATGAATTGATTTGTAAAAATAAGAGGCCAGACTTCTGGGGCATTTGTTAAGCTTTCATTGTCCATGACCCAGCCTTTTAATGATTGTAGGCCTTCTATGAGCCAGTTTGCACATTGTTCCTATCTACTTCAGTTTTTCAGCTTTGTCGTACAGAAATTGTATAGGATACATATACACCTGGGGTTTGGGTGTGGCTACAGATCTTTAGTGTTTGATTTATATTTGAATCCATGTCTTTAGTCATGAAAGGTTTGTACAGAAGGATGTTTCTCAGCTGTCTCCTTTTCATTTTATCAATTGTGTTTGATACTGTTGGAATGTGCTCTAGTTTCTGACAGTTTGAGGTGCTGGGATCAAGGGTGTGTGATTACTAAATCAGTCTACTGGTTTGGCATAGTTCTGGTTAGGATTAAGGGTTAGGGCCCGTAGTCTGCATAAAATATAAGAGACAGAAAGAGGGCTAATGTGCTCTTGCTGCCTGGTTGCTGTGGATTATTTCTCTGCTATGCTCCTCTGCCATGCTGCATTAAACATGGGCATACAGATTTTTTTTGATATGATGATTTTATTTCCTTTCGATATATATCCAGTAGTAGGATTTCTGGAGTATATTATTCTGTTAATTTTCTGAGGAATCTCATACTGTTTTTCATAACGGTTGTACTGATTTACATTCAAACCAATAGTACATGAATTCCCCTTTCTCTACATTCTCTGTCATCTTTTGTCTTTGATATTGCCACTCTAGTAGGGATGAGGTGAAATTTTATTGTGGTTTTGATTTGCATTTTCCCAGTGAGTTACTTTCAATTGATTCTCTATATTAAGACTTTTCTTAAAAAGTTGGTATTCTTTATAAGAAATATCTGTACTTGGTTAAATCTTCAGTTGGTTAGCTATTTCACTCAAAGAAAGTATCTTCTTTTCTGTAGTTCAGGCATTTAATAATTTAGTTGAAATAGCCTGATAACCTTTAGATTTCCACCTTCCAAATCAGTTTACTTATAAAGTGCCATCAGCTATGCTGGGAACTGTATATACAGAGCAATATTAGCCTACTTATAGCAATTTAGAATTGTGACTATACTACCCATAATCATGTAACCCACATCTAGGTAAATATACAAACAAGATACAGTATTTTGGCTATGTGTCTTTGTATTACATTTATAACATATCCACAGCCTAAAACAATTGAGACTTGACTATGTATAGTAAGTAATACACTATGAATAATTTCATTTCCTCAAAAAACATAAGTACACTACTATTTATGTATTTTGAATATAGCAATGTACTTTAATCACAAAGAAAAAACAAAACTTTGTTTTTTAAGTGTTTACATTATAGAGGAAGGAAAATCCTGATTAGTAAGAGTTTACGGAGAAACATGTTACTTTACAAATGAAAACACAGAATCCTGGACATAAAATCTAGTTTGGCAAAAGAGGCTCGTGTTGTTTTATTTCCTTCCTCAGAAGTTTTATAAATGATAGTAACAGAATTGTAATAATTGCTGAAATTTTCCAAGGCTGTCAGACTTTTCAGTAGCATCATTGACATCATCTAATATACCTCTTTACTATAAGTTTTTGTAAAAATCATGTTATCGTTTATAAATATAGCTTATTTGATTTGATTATGTAGTCATTCTTTTATGTTACAACAAATGTTTGGGGATATCTTGTAAATTTGTTTCTTATGCTACCAACTTTTTTATTAGTCCTTTGGCTTACTTACTGTTGTCTAATGCTGTCAGAACTTTCAGATTTGCCTTAAAACTAGTGGTATCAAGTAGACTAAATTAGTTTTTCCTGTGTAAGATTGAGCCCTAAAACAGTGTTGATTTATATTCTGAAAAATCTATTGTCTGTCTTTACAGCTGTAGTTCCTGCCAGAAAAATAGAAAGTAACATGGTTTTAAAACTAGATTAATCTCTGAGAAGTTTAACTAAATGCAACTTTTATGAGGGAAATATTACTCGTCCTGATAATAAGATTTACGTGTTAAGCTTGAAAGTAAAATTGAAAGATTGTGGCCAGGACTTCATTAATCAGGAAGATAGAACCGGGGATTTAGCTCAGTGGTGCTGACACCTGCCTTGCAAGCGCAAGGTCCTGAGTTCAATCCCCAGTACACCCCCCCACACACACACACAAAAAGAAAATACTAGAGGAAACTACTCTGGGTGCTAAGAGTTGAATATATAGGCATGCACAAACTCTTAACATATATATCCACATACTCCTTTTTAAATCTCAGTTGCTCAAATAAATTCTCATACACAAATGCATTTCGTCTTGTTATAAATTACTGTATAGCTTGTATTTGATTTGATACATATAGGATTCTGTCATATTTTTGAAAAAGTATTATTTTTAATAATTGAAATCCATGAGAGCACCATAACATACCCTGCAAATGTATTAGTAGACCAGTAGTGATTCTCTGTTCAAGTGTTTATTAATCTATCTCAGTTCTCTTCTAGAACCAGGGAAGTTCTAGAAAAGAGTTGAGGCCTGTAACTTGAGGAAGTTTAGAGTAATAAAATATGAGGTAGTTGAAGAAATGTAACCCAGTTTGGAAAAAATGGTCCTGTATAACATAGTAAGTACCAGGCATTATTAATCAGATGGCTATAGTCACATATATTCTGTACATTTGAGAGTTTATTTCTGTCAGGTGACAGGCACATTGGTCTTGTCTTGTCTCATCTCGTCCTCTTCTTTTTCTTCTTCTGCTTCTTCTTTTTCTTTTTCTTTTTCTTTTTCCTTTTCTTTTTCTTTTGAGACAAGGTCTCACTATGTAATCCAGGCTGGCCTTGAACTCACTATGTAGCACAGGCTCAAACTTGCAATGATCTGTCTGCCTTAGCCTCCTTAGTGCTGGGATTACAGGTGCATGCCACCATGACCAGTTGGTTTTGTTTCTCTTAAGTGTCAGAAAAAAGTGGAAAAAAGTACAGCCTTAGCCAGGTGTGGTGGTGCATGCCTGTGATCCCAACACACAGGAGACTGAGGCAAGAGGGTTGCCGCAAGATTGAGGCCAGCCAAAACCTCGTAGTTAGACCTTGTCTCCAGAAAAAAAAGCACAGCTTTGTTTTTTTTGTTTGTTTGTTTTGTTTGTTTGTTTAGTTTTCCTAGGAAAGCTTATGAATGTCTGGCTCAAGCATTGTATCTATTGCATTACTTTTTTTTTTTATTTTTGAAAATTTATCTTATAACTCAAACCTTGACACAAGGTTTGATACCTAAACCATATAAATGTGTACTTGTATGAGGTTTTATTAAACATACCTTGGAAAATGGTAACATTATATGACTTACATGCTTCTGTAGTTAAAACTAATTGGACAGCCCGTGGAAGAAATAACTTAAAGAGTACACAATCATGTTAATACTTGGTTTTTATTTTAGATAGTCAGGTTAAATTGATCAGGCAGATCTGTATTTTTTAAAATTTATTATCAAGGAAAATTACTTTAATTAGCATTATTTGTAGAAATGCTATTCTTTCACAGTTTTCTTAGCAGAGATTTCACCACAATTATTTTTTTGTTTGTTTTTTGTTTTTTGAGACAGGCTCTTACTTTGTCGCTCAGGCTGGCCTTGAACTCTCAGCGATCCTCCTGCCTCAGCCTCCCAAGTTCTGGAATTACAGATGTGTGCCACAGTGCTTGGCGACCACATTATTTTTTAAATCACTTTACCTTTTAAGTAGGTTTTGTTAGTATTTCTGACTACAAAAGTAATATACATCTTTTGTAATGATAAAATGTTAAAAACGCAAAACAATGAAAATCCCCAATTTGCCACCCAGAGATAGCAATTATGTATATTCTAATGCATGTTCATCTCATTCTCATAACTAGTATTAAATTCCTTAAACAATAATGCTACTTGTTAATAATCAAAACTAACTAACTTTTTATATAGCATGTGTGAATTTGGGCAGTCCATATACTCTTCCTTGATAAACACATTTGACTGATGTTTACTGTAATGATGAAGGGGGTATAAGAATATGGGGGAAACTGGCCAAGGCAGCTTCATAAAGTAGAAGACATTTCTCTCCTGTTTCCCTTTGAGTCTGTGTGTTCCCATTACAGTACTTCCCCACAAATTCTTGGGCCAGCTTGAAACAGATGAACATGATTTTTCTGTCCTTGTCACTGTGTTCTCTCCATTTTGTCTTCATTTGTAAAAATCTAGATCATGATGAAACTCAAGAAAGGTGATTCCCAGTAGAGTATCTTATGTTAGTATGTATAGATCTTCTCCTTCTCTAATCTGAGCACAACTTGACTTACAGTATTTTGTAAATGTTTATTGAAACTTACTATCCTGGTCCCTGATGTCTGGGGAGATCAGGTGTACTGATGTGCCGGCAAACAAGCTATTTCTGCTGTTTAGAAGGTTTCTTCCTGTTTGATTGACTGATTCCTATCCTTCGAGTAATGTTACACTTCTAAGAGACCTCAAGACATAACCTCTTACTATTATTTTCATATCATTGTTTAGATTTTTAAACCTTTAAGCACTTACCTTATGAATGACTCACCATTCTGCCCTACAGTTCTATGAGAGCAGAGAACTTGCTTCATTTAACATCTGTGCTCTACTTCAGGACAGAAGACATGATGGAACTTGTCTTAGTTACTTTTCTCTCATTACTGAGACAAAATACTGAACACCCACAGTTAAAGAGGAAAAGTTTATTTGGCTTGCTGTTGACAGAGGTTTCAGTCCTGGGCTGGCTCCAAGGCAGGGTGGTGTGGCAGAGGAGAAACAGTTTGTGGTGCTCACAGGTTAGCAAAAGCAGCAAGGGGCCTTAACAGTCTTTCTCCCCCTTTTATCTTATTCAGACTGCTTAGGATGGGAAGTACTCAGCCCTTATCCTAGTGCCCTGGGCCTACCCCACCATGAATCAATTTCACACTCTGGATCAGGGCACCTCTGAAAAAGCATGAGGCTTTCGGGGACATCTAGACACAAGACTTAACAGAACTCTTAGAACAGCATTCGAGTAACATATTTGTGTTGACTGTCTATAAATATTGTGGAAAATTGACCAAGGACAGGAATCCTTTCTGTTTTCCTTTTGAATGTTATTCCCTTCTAACTCCTCAGAGTTCTAGGGCCGAATTCCAGAGTTGAGAAATATTTATTTTCCATCCTGTTTATCACCCTTTCATATAGAATTCCATTCGCTAAATATAAATATTCATTAAGCAACGAGTGCTAGGTTCTACTGGTATTCATAGTTTAACACTCAGAAATCTTACATTCAAATAGGGCAGACAAAAGTAAGGACCAATAAACTATGAATTGTGGTAAAAGAAGTCTGTCTGCTCCTTTGGATCATTACCTTGGCATTCCTTTTCCCTGCTGTTCTAGTCTAGGTACAGTACACAGCACGTTGACCCACTTTTTAGCTGTCTTTGATACTTTTATTAAACACCTATTGATATGAGATATCTTCTTAAAGCATGTGTTTCTCTTTCTATCAAATCTGGTAATACATGATTAGTACTCCAAAAGTTTCCTGGTTATGTTGTTATTTAATTCTTGGGGGATTCTTTTATTGAAATAGCTTTTTCAACCCCTTGCTGTTTAATTCTGGAGAAGTTAGGGCTCAATAGTTATGAGACTACTTTGTGACAATGGGCTTCTCTTCTGAGCTCTGTAAGGCGTTGTGTGAATTCTTTAGAAACCTGTATTGCTTACAAAGAGTGAATGACACTTTTGCTGATTTCTTGACCTATCTCCTTCGTAGACAGAACACCCTAGTGAGGATTATTTCTTCATAAGCAATTTGAAGCAGATTATACTGCTTTTTCCCTGCTGTTTAACAAAATGCACATTTTTTTCCTTTGTAAAGATGTAGGTTACTGACATTACAGATCCAAGTGAAATATAAATTCTCATACTAGTAATAAAATAATATTTCAGTACTCTTACCTATATGGTCTTTTTTTGGAGGGGGAACAGGGGTGCTAGGTGTTAACCAGTGATTGCTAGGCCGTCACTCTTGTGTTTAAAGTCTATGTTTGGTTGTGGATATCTGTAAAAGTTCCACAATTAGGGATGTGAAACAGCTGTTTTGGACAGGTTGAAAACCACCGAAGTCTATTTACATTGTTATCAACATCAGCAAGAGATAAAGTGACTGGTTTAAGGGCTGATTAGAATAGCAGATCATTTAGCAGTTGCCATAAGTAATTTTAGACTTTCCCTATTATCTGAGGTCCAGGTAAGTGCCAGCTTTGCCATTTCCAAACTCTATCCACCTGTTTCTTGCAATTAAATGGTGACATCTCAAGAAACCATGAGAAAAAATAAATTGAATGTTGTTGTAACCCATCAACTTTGGGATGGTTTGTTAGGTAGTAATAGGTAAATAGGACAAGTGGCTAGCAGACAGCTTTTTTAGAAGATATTTTGAATGGTAGTTGCTCAGTTCGGCGGAAATTTAAAAACACTAATTTAAACAGAAATAGTTAGAATTTCTGCTCCTAATCTCAAATCTGGTGCAGGAGACTGCAAACAATCATTGCAGCAGAAGTGGTACTCCTAATTTTGTAGATGTTCTTCTTACCTTCAACAATTACATTTCCCTATGGAGGCATATAGATTTCCCTCATTTAGATCATAGCATTTTATAATGTGTGTACCATATAGTTTACTTAACAGTTCCCACTGTTGATTGCTCTTTGGATTCTTTTATGTCTATTTTCTCTGTATTACAAATAATTTTATATACATGTGCATGTCTATAGGATAATTTAAACTTGCATGTGCTCCATAGTGGCTTTACCAACTTTAATACTGCCATACTGCTGATATATTCTTTGATAACCCTTCAAAAGATTGAGAAGAGTGATAGCTGGTGTTCATATAGGAAAAGGCTAGGCATATGCTGTGTAGAAAATAATATGTGTTAGCAGCAAGTAGAAATTCTGGGGCCAGTACAAATGACTTTGGAACTTTCTGATTTGTCTGGATAATTTAGTAATGGAGGAAAAAACCCCACTGCATTCTCCAGCATTTAAACTTAATTTACTATTGCTAGCTCTTTACTCCTAGTAAATTAGTGGAGGATCAACTATTATATCATAAATATGGAATGTTCAATAAATGACAGAAATTAGTCAAGTTTAACTTTTTTTTTTTATTTTGGTACCGGGGATCGAACTTGGGACCTTGAGCTTGCAAGGCAGGCACCGGAACCACTGAGCTAAATCCCCTGCCCAAGCTTAACTCTTAGCAGTAGTACATCAGTAGAGAATACACCAGATTTCAAAGAATGGTTAGAGGAAAATGGGCTCAGGAACATGGAAAATATGGGGATTAAGTCTTTGCATTGCTACTTCCTAGTGGTAGCTGATGCAAAGTGGGGTCAAAACTATCTGCTTAATACTGTGGTTGTAAAGTGGGCCAAGAATTTGGCATATGAATTCTTTTCTTCCTGTAGAAATTATATAAACTCATTTTACTGGCTTCTGTTGTGGCTCTGTGTAAGCAAAGAATGTAATTTGAGCTTTTATATTTTTATTTGTCTTGAAAACCACCTTGGAACATGTTGCAAAGTGAGAATGTAAGCTTTCAATGACCAGATGGAATAATAAACTACTTGTCATGTTCTACATCCATTATCTTACTTGAATTTTGAGAATAGGAATAGAAGATACTTTAATTTTATTGATGCTGGTTCAAAAATGATAGAGTTTGAGTGTTAGGATTGGAACTCAGGCCTCTGGCTCCCAGCCTAGCACTCTTTTTTAGGTCACTTTGCCTGATCTTCTTTTGGTTTCCTTGTAACTATTTTCTGGTCTTTTATGTTGCTAGCACACTGCTCTCATAGACCACAAAAGACAGTTTCTCCTTTATGAAAAGTAATTATGCCAAGTAATCATTGTTATCTTTCTATCCATTTTTATTTAGAGATTACCTTAGATAGGAGTTTATTACTCAGAAGAAAGCTGAGTTGCTATTATTTTATATCACAGTGAACCTCAACCTTTTTGTAGGAAGATACTGTTTTCATTTCTGAAATAGTGTAACTTCATTGTTGTAATAACAATAAAGGGAGATAAAGAATATTGATGATGAAGATTTGTATTTCTTTAACAAAAATTATTGATGGCAGTGTTTGATCATAGATATATGTACTGTAATGACATGAACAATAAAGAAGATAAGATACAGATAAGCTACTATGTAAAACTTTGACGTTCAGTTTTGCTTCATGCTATAAATACATTTGTTTAGAAAGAAAGTCTTGACACATTAGTAAAACTGGTGTTTAAAAATATACAGTATTATAATTTGAGGACCTTGGAGAGAACTTGTCTTGAATTCTCTATGGAGTTGAAGAGTTGATCCATTATGTAATTTATGAAACTAAGGGTAAATTAGTATATAAAGGACCTCAGAGAACTATACCAACAGCAGGTTTAGAACTTTAAATCTTTTGTCATTTTTTTTCCTAAAATGAAAGCATATATGCATATGTATGTGCTTAAACCTTAGAGTATTACTTTATGGGTCTCAGGGAAGTACCTTATTTTCTGTAACTCATTTTTCATAATACTCATTGGATTAAAAATGGGAAGAAAAACTATAATTCCTCTTCTTGTATTATTCAAAATATAAGTATAGAACATGGAGATATTTTCAGGAAAGACTTTGACATGTGTTGGCATATGAAAAATTGGTAAGACTGTAGACCTTTTTAAAAATTTTTAAAATTATTTTTCTTTAAAAAAGGGTACTGTTTTTTATCAGGTCTCTTACCCAGGTAGTTGTTTTGTCTAAGAGGATTTCATATGTGAAATTAGTTTTTATAGATTGAATATCCTTTTTCTGAGATACCTAAATCCAGAAGGATTTTGGATTTTGGATTTTGAATTTTTTTCAGATTTTGGATATCTGTGTATACATAATGAGATATCTTGTTATTGGGGCCCAACTAAAAGCATGAAATTTATTTTATATATATATCTTATATATGTGGGATGTTGGTAGTTTTACATGTTATTTTTAATGAACTTGTTTCAACTATGAGGTTAGATGTGGAGTTTTCCACAAGTGATGTTATGTGGCCTTTAAAAAGCTTTGAATTTGGGGGCATTACAGATTTTGGATTTTCAGATTAGAGATTCTTAACCTATATCACTCTTAATTTTCCTTCTATGTTAAGATTTTTTTCCTTTATATTTTTCTGCAGCTCACCAAAGCTCATCGACAAGGACACATGGTAAAGGTAGATTGGCTGGACAGACTGACGTTTAGAGAAATAGAAATGATAAATGAGGTGAGTTGGTTCCTCTCTTCTTTCCAGATATTCTAAATCAACAATATCTGAGAGTTTCATAAATGGATTATGTTGTTCATATGTGAATTTTATGCCAACAAGTGGAAGACTTGGAATATATGCCTTATATTCTAACACTGAATTGTGAAGTATATAATCTCTGTCTTACATGTATCAAATGTCATATAGGGAAAGCTCGTGAGGGCACTATGCCTCACTTGCCCGTTTTCTCTATTATGACCATGCATGTTTGAGTTCAAGTCAGTGTTGGCTAAGTTTCTCATCAGCAGACTGCTGCCTCTTCAGTTATCACATATCTTCTTGAGAAGTCTTGTCTCCAGTTAATATACTGTTTATTTCATGTACTGTGCACTACTGTACCTTTGATAAAGTTACATGATTTATTTTTTCTTTTTTTTCTAATTTATTGGGCCAGTTTTATGTCTAGTTAAAAGATGACTTCAGTGAGTCTCTCCAAAAGTTATTTAAAAAGTATTCTTTTCAATATATTTGCTCTAAAACACCAGATGTTTGGCCTAACAATCTGGGTCTAGATGCTAAAAATAAAAATTATATCAATCAAATTAGTAGAGAATATGTGTAGCTTATAATGACCACTGTAGTGCATAAATGATTTAATTTATATTCTCTGAATAGTTCTCAGCAAGTAGAAAGAGAAATTTTTAATTTTACAGTGAGCCATTTTTTTTCAAAATGAATTTAGTGGTATTTATATGTATAGTTCAGTACATTACATATCTTTTGTATATTTATTTATAATATGTTCTCAAAAACAGAAAAGCTTTTTCAATTTGCATAGTAGTCACATTTTTGAAAAAAATTTAAACACACTATGTAGCTGTTTTTCTGTGCTTCCACTTCAGTACCTCTGAGTGCAGAAGGTGTTGCGTTGGGGACAACACTTTGCCCAACTCTTCTCTCCCTCCCCATCCACTCTCTCTAAAAGACAAGCAGTCATTACTGCTGCTGCCATACACTGTAATACGCTTTACAAAGCCGAACAATCGAAATAACCTCTTTGACCTTTATGATTTTATTCATTAGATTTCAAGCTGTTTTGGAAAAGACTGATCATTCCTATAGACATCATTGCATTTTTCACTTCATCATCCATTACCTTAGTATTTGCTTTTTTCTTTTTAAAGGACACACATTTATATAAAGAATAAATCTCTTTCTATGCTGAAGGAAGAAGTAACTGTCCCCAGTATACCTAAAGTATTGATAAAAATTTACAAATGACTAGCTATCTTCAGACCATTTGTAAATTGTGAAATACTTGTAGAAGTTTTGTTTAACGAGCTTCTTGTCTTTAGTTTCATAATTTTTAAAAAGGTATTTGATGTTATCTTACACTTGGTTTGACTTTAGTCATATATTAAGGGATGAACACTTCTTTACTTAAAGTTAAGTACAAAACATCAGCTTTAATTTTTTAAATAAAGTATCTTTTCATGAAGATGTGTATGAAATACTTTAAAGATTTTATATCATAAAATCCAAACTTCTGAGTAAACCAAAAATTTCAGTAAGCTTTCCTATGGAATTCTGACAGATACTGCTGAATAAAATAGTACTGGCATCTATATATAATAAAATAGTACTTTATAAAACAGTACAGGTATAGAATAAAAAATGTGTTACAGGTTGTGCTTCATGGATATATGTATTACTGAATTGGGAAAAACAGTGTATACTGATCCTTTAAGAAAATGTTGAAAATGATCATTTTTTATTTTTCTTTTTAGAGTGAAAAACGTAGTTCTAATTTCATGTACTTGATGGTTGAATTTCGATGCGTCAAGTGTGATGATAAAGAGTATGGTATTGTTTACTATGAAAAGGTATTTTCCTTGGAACTGTTTATGGTCTCTAAAGTAGAAGGGAGGGGAAACATTTAAAAAATTACTGTCATTCCTGCTGAGATGAATTATTTGGTTGTAGGATAGCAGCAGACAGCTGTCAGCAGCAGCTGTTTATGTGTGCACAAATCAAATCTTATGGCTATAACAAGATTACAAAAGCTGATCATGTAATGCAGTTTTGGGTTACAAAATTTAATAAGTATGAAAGTGATTAAAACTTTTAAATTATTATGTAGATTGGTGAGTAACATACTAACAGCTTTATTATAATTATTATTCATTTGAAAAATAATAGGAAATCATAGTTTTGAAGTGGTAAGTTCCCATTGAAAGTTAAGGGCATGTTTCTTATTTGAATACATATATAATATGTTTGAATTCTATATGTGGCACTAAATAAGTATGCATATGAAAGACTTGATTAAGAACATTTACTTATGTTAACACATGCAAAAGTAAGAAATTTATGTTGCCATAAGATTGATTCAATAACAAATGCATAGTTATGAATTTGATGTGATCTGCTTATTAGGGAAAAGAAAATAATTCTGTGTTTGGTAGGTAGCTTCTTTAAAGCTACCTGCCTTGAAGAGCCTTTATTTAAATAATACAGACTTAATTGTATGTATATCAAAACCACATAAGCCAAATATCTCTTATTATGTTGGAAATAGTATACAAGTGAACAGACTTTTGATATATTGCATAATAGATTAATATTTATTCTGGCATATAACCAAGTTTGTATACAGTGCATTTGTTCAGTAGAAGCAGAACTTTGAATTACACTTACACTTTGGGTGTCATTTGTTAAAGCTGGCATAAGTGATTTTTAACATATATTCTTTGTAACCATAGATGGCTACATGAAAGCATAAGGTTTAAATAGTTATGAATAATTTTGTAGTATATTCAAGTTAAAATACATATTTTTTCCTTTAGCTTGTATCCTTTTCTTTTTAGTGAAAGAATAGGAAAAGTTAAATTGTTTCAGCTTTTCATATGTAATCCTCCCTGATTAAAAAAAAGATAAGAAGATAGACTGTTTAACAATGTTTAGTAATTTATTAGGAAAACTATCAAAAAGAAAGGAAAATGTGAGCATAATTTTTTTGTTGCTAATACCTTTCAATAAAATCATAGCTTACATTTTATGTTATGTAAAATTTTATTAAAAAGCAATTTTGCTGTTCATAGGGAGCTTATATTGCAAAAACATACTAATAGAAGTGGTACTTTTGTACATTGGAGATGTGAAGAATCCTTTGAAAGACTGCTTTGATAATAGATGAAATAATAACAGAAGAGAAATTAGAAGAATTTCAAGTATTTTTGAAAAGGTTCTTGACTACTTTCTACTGCTTCCAGAAAATTGCTCATAAATTAATGCCTGCTACTCACCCTGTCATATTTCCACTTAGTGTAAAGATTGCTGGGCCAGTGTATTGAATCTAATGGAAATAGACTTTCTTGTCACCTGTCTTTTGTGACAGATAGCTTTAGTGAAGATTACTTGTCACAGTTGGGCTGATAAATGTGCTTTCTGATGTTGTGACTGAGAACAAGCAGGTTAAACAACAGCTATGGGAATTTGTGGTTTTCTGTAGAACTCAATTACTGAACTCACATAAACTCACAATACTTCCCCCTTTTCAGTCTCTCCTGATTTTGGGCACTTATGTAAAATTGAAAACATACCAGCATTTGGAAATTGATAGGTATACAATTGTGAGGAAATGAATTTTGACCGTAATTAGTTTAGCCTTTTCCAGTGTATTTGGCAGTGACATTTATTATACTGAATTACCTTTCTTGTCTGAATTGGATAAAAATAAAAGCCAGCATTCTTCAAAAATGATAATACCAAAAATATAAGACAGTTATATTTCTTAAGAATTGATTTATTCTTGTTACTCAAGTTTACATTGCATTGTACATCTGAGAAGTGATATTGGTGTATTTCTACCTTTTGTATATATTTGAGGAACATTTAACCCCCCCACTTAAAATTCTGTTCCTTTGAATGAATGTTTTATTTTATTTTATTGTTTGGTGTGTAATTCTTTTATTCCTTGACACATAAGTAGATCAAAAATGTGTTTATTTAGAAAAGTTGGCTTCAGATGAGATCAGGAGCGTTCAGGGTAGTATGGCTGGAGACAAAACAGGTTTCAAATAGCTTAGGTTTCCTGGCATACTCCTAACCCTAAGACAGAAGTAACACATTGTCCGCTTACATGCCCACATTTCTGACTCAAGCTAAGAGGCTGGAAAAAAGAAACTCAACAGTTCCAAGTAAATATGGGAAGCCATAATGGAGAAATCTAGGATTTCTCAGAAATGGTTTTAACTGGGAAGCTTCTAACTCTACCTGGATAGTGCTTTTTTGTTTTTGGCAAATTTCTCAGTATGAGTCCAAATCAAAATCACCTTCAAAAACAGTCAGCCAGGAACACAAGTATGTCAGTAAGTCCAGCCAGCTGGAAACAGGGACCATGTACATAATGGAAAAAGAAAACTATCAAGGACCAGAAGCTGAGACTCTCCCTTGTATCCCACAGTTGGAAGAAGTGGCTGAATCTTAGGTAGTTTTCTGCTTCTTGACAGATGTCTGCTCAAATACACCTTGTACCCCTGCTGCCTTTTGTTTAAAGAAGTTTATATTCTGTGCACTCTATTGGCCCCATGCTGAGTGGAAAGAGGTAGTATCTTGGTCCACAAGGTGGATGTATTTGGTAGACCAGAATGTCCAGATTTCTTGACCTGCATGACTTTAGGAAGAATAGTTTTGTTGAAATGATCCTCCAGGGTAGGTGCACTGAAATCTGTCTTGTGTACTTCATCCTCATTCGTGAAGAAGGCACTGTAAAAACTTTATTTGCCCTTAACAGCTTGTTTTTTTATTTTTTATTTTTTTTGGTACTGGGGATTGAACTTGGGACCTTGCACTTGTGAGGCAGGCAGTGGCACCACTGAGCTAAATCTCCGGCCCTGCCCTTAACGGCTTTGTTAGTGATGACTTTGCCATCTGCTCAAAGCCCAGCTCTTCTCTGTTCCTCAGTAAGGTTTCTCATGCGTTCAATTTCTGCTTTCTCCTTTTCAAGCACTTCTCTGTCTTCTCTGGCCCTCTTGCTTCTTTTTAGCTCTCCAACCTTCCACGCTTCATACTCTTCATTTTCATTGTCAGTATTGAGAGCATCCAGCGGAGCCAGCAACCACTTGTTCTCCTCCAGCTCATTTTTGGTCTCTTCTTCTGCAGTCTTGTGTGTACTTGTGCCTCTGCTCAGCCGTGCGTCTGCCTCTGGCTTCCTGCTCTAGCTCCTTCTGCTTCAGTGCTTCAGCCTCACATTCTTGAATGGCCACTTGGGCCTTCTTCCGAATGAAGACTGGCTGAAGGCGAGGCTCCGTCTCGTCCTCACTGTCTATGCACTCTTCATACTCAGACTTGGATTCTGGCTCTTCCCCGGAAGTCCCTCACCCTCCACCTCCACGACTTCCGTTGCCTCACTTTTTCTCACCTGTGCTCAGGACGTGTCGTGCCACAGCGCCGCTCCATTTCCTGATCATCAGTCTCTTCCTTTGCTGCTGTCTTCTCCTTCCATGCGCCAAGCATCTCCTTTTATTTGAGTCACTTTCTCCCACCACTTCAGGTTCCACTGTTTTCCTGTGTCCAGCTGATGTCTCTTCTACATCTTCACTAATCGGTTCTGTAAGCGCCGCAGCGGGGGTTACTAGACGAATCCTGTTCCTGCTCCTCGTGCTGTACTTCCTGTCCTTTGGCTTTCTTAATGAGTTGAAATCTTAATCTTCCTCATTTGATGACTCCATAGGAGCATAGTCTGGCCTCTTTCTAGGCACATAATCTTTTACCTTCACTTTCTTCATTGCAATCTCGTTGAACTGAATGGGCGGTTGCTTCATGAGTGAGCTTGGGACAGACGTGTTGAGGGCAGCAGGAGGAAGCCCCTGATATGATGCTTTCCAAACGCTGAACTCCCCGGAGACACTGTGGCACCACTGATAGAATCCCAGCATCTCAGTTTTAATACTTTGAAAAGTTACTGGATTAGTTACTTTTCTCGTGGCTGAGACAAAATACCCGACAACCGAAGTTAAAGGAGGAAAGTTTTATTTAGTTCATAGTTTGTAGAGGCTTCAGTTCATAATTGGCTGGCTGCAAGGCAGGGTGGTACATGGCAGAGGGGCAGCAGTTCATGGCAGACACAGGTAGGAAAGCAAGAAGGGACCTTAATAGCATCTTTCCTCCCCCTTTATCCAGACTACTTAGGGCAAGTAACACTCACACCCTTAATCCCAGTGCCCTTGAGCCTAGTATTGTACCATGAATCAATCACATACTCTAGATCCAGCCACCTCTGAAAAAGTCCCACCTATGACTGCATGAGGCTTTGGGGAGACATCTAGACACAAACCATAACACCAAAGTTCGCATAGTTTTTGCAAATTACACACAATCCCTTTGCATGTATTTTAATTATGCTCTGTGGTTTCTTGTTCTAAGTTTGAACATTAGAACTTTAAAAAATATATGCTGTTGTAAAAACAGCCTTTGTAACAAAGAAAAGAGAACTAAAAGTAAAAATATTTGATTTCTAGGCCCCCTCTCACATCTCTTATAATGCAAATTTTGTTAGATCTTAAATCTTTTATCAGTATCAAAAGATGTAAAAAATTAACATATATTCTATAATAGAGGATAAGAATTTGTTAAAAGGAGGGATATTTATTAAATAGACTTAACGTATTTTAAAGTGTATAATATTGTGTTGTTTCATATCATTCAGTTTAAGTGTTTTTTTTTTTTGCTTTTAACTGCATTATAATCCAGGATGGTGACGAGTCATCTCCAATTTTAACAAGCTTTGAATTAGTGAAAGTTCCAGACCCTCAGATGTCTGTGGTAAGTTCTTTGCAATTTTTTTTTAATGAAAATACTTTCTCCAGAATAGTTTTGACTTAATCCACACAATACACTTTTTTTAAAAACCACTTCACTTATCTAGAAATGATTTATAAATATGCTTCAGCTATCTGGAATGAGGTTCAGGTGGAAATTTTACAAGGAATTGACGTCTGTCTTAGTTACTTTTCTCTTCTTGCTAGGACAAAATACCCGACACCTAAAGTTAAAGGAGGAAAGGTTTATTTGGCTCACGGTTTGTAGAGGTTTCAGTCAATAGTTAGCTGGCTCCAAGGCAAGGTGGCATGGCAGAGCAGGCAAGCAAGAAGTCATCAAGCAACAACACTCTTTCTGTTCCTTATATCTTATCCAGGCTACCCACCCTTGGAGCACTCACACCCTTAATTCTAGCATCACATACTTGATCCCAGCATCACACACTCTAGATCCAGCCACCTCTGAAAAGCCCCACCTATGACTGCATGAGGCTTTGAGGGCATATCTAGACACAAACCATAACATCCTAAAAATAAGGTCATTAATATAGCATTGGGCAACCATTTCATTTGAATTGTTAACGTGAGGACTTGTGAGAAACAGATCCTATCAGAGTTTTACATCATACAGAGGAAAAAATTGTATAATTAATATCATACAACTAGGATGAATGAAAATTTAAGAGGAATCAAGACTGTTGTAAATGGCAGAGAAGGTGAGCCAGTCCCAGCATCCAGAAGCAGGCTTCCCCACCCTCATTGCATGCTCCTAGGGCAGAGAAGGTGAGCCAGTCCCAGCGCCCGGAAGGAGGCTCCCCCACCACCATTCTACACTCCTAGGGCAGTGAAAGTGAGCTGCGCAGGTGCCAGAAGCACCCCTCCCCACTGTGGAAATGAGAAGACATGTAAATAAGCCTCAAAAACAGACTTCCAGATCACCCACAGCAACCCCAAAGGGAAATGAGATGGAACAATCTGTTACTCAACCACCTGGACTCTCTGAACTGGCAACAAAAGAGGATCTGGGAAAAATGAAATCAGAAATAATTACTCAGATAAC
>NW_004624779.1:16348473-16400131 GCF_000247695.1 Heterocephalus glaber
AAAAAAAAAAAAAAAGCAACAGGAACATTATTGTAGCTACTAAAGTATACAACAAAACACTGATATGTACAGAATGCTTTTTATTTTTACTTTTGTTAGGCCACATTTTAGATATACCACTGACTTTGTCTCCAACCCACCTTTTTTTGGGGGGGGGTGGGTTACTGGGGATCAAACTCGGGACCTTAAGCTTGCGAGGCAGGTGGCGGAACCACTGAGCCAAATCCCCGTCCTTTTAGTCCAACTTTTACTCTTAAAGTTCAAAGACAAAGGACCAAAAATTAAAAATTACAAAAAAGACATGAAGAGAATTCACACTTGCAATCAACTAATAAAATGTTTTTGAAAATTAGGATAAGTACTAGGTACTGTCTTTGATAGTGTGGTGAGAAGTAATGATGTTGGCCATGGATAACACAGTCAGCTCTGGATGTGTATCTTAAGGATCAGGGTCAGTGTTACTGCCCTCAGAACTGAGGTTTAATAACTACTAAGACGGTAGAACAGGGATGTCACAAGGTCTTTTGTGAGTGGATACGAGGAGGGAACACTTTAGTCTGGGTTAAGGAACAAAGTAAAGGCGGTACTTGATAGAGGATGTGAACATCTGGAATGTGTAGAGAGTGAGAGGTAGATGTTTTAAGATGCTGGGAAGGCATTTGCATATTATGGCACCTCGTGGAGCTTAAGTCATTCCAAGTTCCCCAATTGCAAAATGCATACATATTTTTATAAGTACATAGGGCAATAAAGTTGTACCAGGACAGCATCATAAGTATTATAAAATAGTTCTATGTGGGTAACTGTTTACTTTTCTATTTCTGACTGACTGCTGAAGTTTTTTTTTGTTTTTGGTCACATTTACATTCTTAATATTTTTAAATAATTTATAGGAGAATTTAGTTGAGAGTAAACATCATAAGCTTGCCCGGAGTTTAAGAAGTGGACCTTCTGACCATGATCTCAAACCCAATGCTGCCACAAGAGATCAACTAAATGTAAGAGTATTGATAAAACACAAATAATAAATAATGTATTAAAAATAATGTAATGGATATTTTGGTGATAACTGATATTATCAATTTAAAAATGATTTTGATAACTTTCTTTGACTTTTCAGATACACATTTTTTCTAGGATAATCCACTCTACCTAATTTCAACAATTTCTTGTCTGTGTGTATTAGTGTTTTAGTTACCCTTCTGTTACTAGTACAAAATACCTGATATGTGTAACTTAGTCCATTTCCCATTTTTCCTGGGAATACTTGCTATCAGCAGTTAGAACAGCATTTACTCTAAGGTAACTCACAAATCATGGTCTTAGCCTTTCCCCCGTCTTTTGCCATGAAATATCTTGCTTTTGTTTTTGCACCATTGTATTACGTCCATAGTTTTTGGAAATAAAAAATATCATTCTATTTATTATAGCATTCTCTTTTTAACAGTAGTGTTTCCATACTCAGAATATTATAATTCTTTCTGGGGTGGAGGTGACATAGGGTCTCACTGTGTATTCTGGCTGTCCTCAGACTCATGGCAATCCTCATGCTTTAGCTTCCCGAGTGCTGGGATTACAAGTGTCTGCCACCATGCCTGGTGAAATATTGTAATGCTGTGCTGTTTTTTGTTTTGTTTTGTTTGTTTTGTTTTGAAGACAAGGGTCTCACTGTGTAGTTCAAGCTGGCCTTGAGCTCACTCTGTAGCCCAGGCTGGCCTCAAATTCCCAGCTATCTTCCTGCCTCAGCCTCCCAAGTACTAGGATTACAGGCGCCCAGCTGTAATTCTTTTTTTTTTTTTTCCCAGCTATAATTCTTGACCCTTGAAAATTAAATGAACTCTGTGGGGAACTGCACTGTTTCTTTTCTCTCTTTTTTTTTTTTTTTCCTAAAGGAGAAATGTGTTAAAGGAGGAAAGGTTTTATTTTGTTTAAATTCTGAGGTTTCAGTCCATGGTTGGCTGGTTGCAAGGCAGAAACTGCATGGCAGAGGAAAGCTGCTTGGCTCTGGGTAGCCAGAAAGCAAAGAGAAAAGAGCAGAGATACCTTTCAGAGCTGTGCCCCCAGAGATCTACCACCTTCAGTGAGGCCCAGCTCAGTCATAGTCTGGTGATGAGGTTAGCTCCCCATCATCTCATTTCTGTCCAGAAGCCCCACCTTGGAACACATGAGCCTTTTGAGGAGCATTTTTGATCCAAAACATAACACTTCAGGCTTGTTTTTATTTATTTGGGGACTTTTAGTAAATTTACTAGCTCTAGAGACAGAGCTATGCATAGTTTTACTTTTGTCATAGTATTCTTAGAATATGGCCCTAAGATAGTGATGGCAAACCTTTTAGAGACGAGTGCCCAGACTACAACCCAAAACCCATGTATTTATCGCAAAGTACCAGTACTGCAGTTAAGCCTGAATATTTTCGTGCTGACAGAAAAGACTCTGTGGCAGCACACATGCCATAGGTTCAACATCACTGCTGAGACATGGCCCAAGAGAGGAATTGGTGTGGAACATGCATTGTTGTATGTATTGACTTCATAAGACAAAGGTGTTGGTTTTTTTCCTTTTTTGTGGTGGAGGGCATGATTTGTTTTTTGAGTTGAATTAAATGAAGTCTGTAGTTATGCACTTTTATTTATTTATTTTTGGAACATGGTCTTGCTGTGAAGTTCATGCTGCCCTTGAACTCACTATGTAACTCCAACTGGCCTTAAACTCACGGCGATCTTCCTGCCTCAGTCTCTCAAGTGCTGGGATTATAGGCATGCACCACCATGCCCAGCTAATATACTTATGCACTTTTATATGGAGCATGACTTTCTATCTCTATCCCCACCCCCACCCCCGCTTTGTATCCTAATGCTATACATGTTGGATGGACAAGTACAGAAAATTTAAATCTTACTTGGCTAAATACACTGTCTCCTTGCTAGTATAGTTAAATAAGCAACAATTTTAAATTTAGTGGAAATATATAGGAACTATGTATTTGATAAAAGTGGTTCTTTTCCTTCTTTGTTGTAGATTATTGTGAGTTATCCACCAACCAAGCAACTTACATATGAAGAACAAGATCTTGTTTGGAAGTTTAGATATTATCTTACTAATCAAGAAAAAGTGAGTTTTTTAAGTATTTTCATATGTCAAAATTATGTAAAAACTGCAACCAAAGATAGAAATAAGGTAAAATTACAATGGAAATGTAACTACTGTCAACCTAAAAAATGTTGCTGAGCAATATATATATATTACTTCATTTTAACAAAATTGAAAGGTATATGCACCAAGACATATGTTCCTGTTTGTTGATGCATTGACGGTGTCTAAGTGGATTTTCCAAGTGGAGACTTGTATTTAGTTTCTGACACTACAGCTTCTATGTGTTAGTAGAGTAAGGCACATTACCTTGTTGCACATTGTTCTAATGAAGACACCCTACTCTCACAGGTGAGACAGTGTAGATAGAACACCTGGTGCATTCTAACTGAAGCTAAACACCGATTCTCTTCCATCTTATTCTTAGAGCCAGGGTGATTAGGAAAATGCTTACATTATTGAAGGAGCTGTAGAATTCCGGAGGAAGTGTGGCTGGCAGGAGAGAGTGTGAGGAGCCTTGGTGGGAATGAGGAGATTGAGTCAGTGGAGTGGTAGACAGCTTGGCACACAGGAGGAAAGCTGGGTGGGGACTGGAGATTGGCTTTTCATAGTGAAGTCTCGAGTGGATGGGATTTCTGGAGAGAGAATTGTGATAAGGTCATCCACAGTAGATGCAGGTGTGCTGACCTGGTTTGGAGTTTGTTACCACTAAGAAGCTTTTGACTGCAGGCAAATTACTTCACCTATCTAAGCTTTAATTTCCTCATATTTAATATGAGATGATTGTATGATAGTGAATTTTATATCTCTTTTGGTTCTTGAAATAATCTGCAAAGTCTTAGGACAGAGCCAAGGATTAACTTTTAAATATAAAAAATATAAAAATAATAGCCAGATATATTAAACAACTTTTGTGTGCTAGGGTTCTTTTAAATTTCACAACAGCCTCCCAATATACATATTACTGACAGTGTGTTGCTTAGGGAGATTTTACTTGCAGAATCCCAAAGCTTACAAGTGTCTCGAGATATGCTTGCATTTATAAATAAAAAAAGACAAGGGAGTCAGTGGACATAGGAAAGAGAATGGTAGAGAAAACAGTTGCAGTGTCATGTGTCTCCTTATGTAGAATTTGGAAGTGCACTAGGGAAAGAGCAGAGAAGCATTAGGAAATTAACAACTGTAAGGAAGCTGTTATGTAATTATGTCACAATGGTTTAATGGATTAATATATTGTACAACATGTCTTTAACTACTTTGTTTTAACTTGTTTTTCTTTAGTTTTTAAAGATAAAATCTGGTTACAGAATATTTTAACTCTTCAGTTTTTCCTCTTTATCATTTACTGAAGCCCCGGGAAATTCTTTGTAGATTAGATGAATCATATTTATTGTCCCTCGTCCATAATAAGAATAAGAGAGGAATTTTAGATTTATTTTAGCTTTGAGTATTTCTCTCTTCATCCTTGAACAAAAGGTAATATTCATCAGCTGAAACACAGGTTGGTGATTTTGTGTTTGGTAAAGATTGCATTAGTGTCATGATACTGTGTTAAATGAAGAATAACCTTGGTCACAGGAATTACATCTCGAATGCAGCACAGTGTCATCTAAAATACACAGCAAGATATTGAATTAAACCTGTTAGGATGTGTAGGTTCAAGATGCATAGAATAGATTTACGGAGCAGAACTTCCTTAGATAGAAAGGCTTACAAGAAAAATTGTTTGTTTAAACAAGTAGTCACTTTCCACTGAAATCCAATTACTTCCAGATATGTGCAAAAGAAATAAAATGCTCAAGTGATATAAAGTGTGTGACAAGTTTCATTTAACTAGTTGATTTCAAGTTTTCGAAAGGTAGGCCATGAAACTTCAATTCTCAGTACATATTATAGGATTCTTACAATCACTAGAGTAGAGTGTGAATGATATTTTTTAATGTTCAGGAAGCACTTTTGAGTAAACCAAATATATATTGGCCTGAAGTGACCAGAAGAATTATTCACACAGCTACCTTTGTAATAATTTAAAATGGATTTTGTAAGAAACAAATGCTCCTATATGCTACCCATTCATTTATTTAAATTCTTTCAGTATTAGGTTCTCAAAAATTGTTATTTAGGTTATATAGCATTTGAGCCCTGTGGCTGAAAAGCCTCCCTAGAGACAAGGCAGTGCTCAGAAAACAAATTGGAGGAAATTGGCTCTTATAAAGTTATACTATTTATTTTTAAATTAAATTTGAATTTTTTTAAACCTGGTTTTTGTCTAAATGACATATCTTAAATATTTGCATAAAAATCACCTAGTCTGGACTTGATATTGCCCTCCAAAAGGTCACAGTAATAATGTTGTCTAATAAAAGTATTTAAATTTATGAAATATATCTAAATTTGTGGTCCACAGCAGACAGGAAGTAACTTGTTTTTCAGAACCCAAAACGTGAATATCACAGTTTTTCAGATAGCTTTCACAGTGGCCTTTTTTTTGGTACCGGGGATCGAACTTGGGATCTTGTGCTTGCAAGGCAGGCAGCAGAACCACTGAGCTAAATCCCTGGCCTCCACAATGGCTTTTCTTAAAAAATACTAATTAAAAATAACAAGTTAATATAATAGCTCTGTCTCTCTATTATGCTGGGGGGGGAGTGATAGTAAAAGTTATATATAGTGAAGATAATAGTGATGTGTTAAATTTTCTTATAAGGCTACTTCTGAGGCAGTGACACCAGGACAGTAATCATATTTGTGCTTCCAAGCAAGAAGTTGATGGTGAACCATAGAAAAAAGTGAATTTAATTTAGCAAGCATTTATTATCAACTCTTGGCCTAGCATTATACAGGGCTCTAGATATCATGTCTATGTATTACGTCTATAGATTAAATTTGTTTTAGGCCAAGAATGTTTACACACAATCGAAATGAGGAAATATGAGATAGTAATTGATTAAGCCTCACTGTTTTGGTAAACATATATTATTACAGTAGAAGAATGAAGGATGACAAGATCTTTGTGCTGTGATGTGAGAGAGATTTCACACAGGAAGGAATGGACTTAGTAGTAAGCATGTTCAGTTATTATTTGTTGATCATTTTTTTATGGGAAAGAAAAGCATAAATAAGGTAAGTTATTAGGTTCAGGAAAAAGCAGAGTTTGAAAGGTTATTTAAAGAAAAGTAGCATCAGATGGGCTTTGAATTTTATCATTGGAATTGGATTATACTGGTAACAGGAAACCATTTTAAGGAAGATGAACTGGGTATATTAGAGCAGTAAAAAAAAGGACTTTACTAAGGAGGGTCACATACTAATTTATAGAGCAGTTTTGGAAGGCAAGGTAGTGGGAGGAGGGAGGAAAATGTTTGAGTTGTCTTATGACAAGTGAGGGGTTAGGCCTAAGTTCTCAAAATAAGGGAAGATGGTAAGTGGAAGGAGCAAGGGAAGGAGATGTCATTTTTTATTATTTTGAATTGAAGGTATTAGAAGAGCAGCAAAGTAGAAATTTCCAATAATTGAGTTAAGTAGAAGTTAAAATTAGAGATATACATGGATATGATAAATACTGGGTTTTTAGCATTGAAGTAACAATAGGAGGAATAGGAGATAACAGTAAAGAATATTGAAAAGGTTTAACAAAGTATTTGTATTGATACAAAACATACTAATAAGTATAGTAAGATTAATGTTTGATACTAGAGTCAACATATTAGAAATAGAGTAACAAGAACAACCAATAATGAAATAATTAACATTTATCAAGTATTATATGTAAAATAATGTTTTAAGTGTTTTACTTTCACTAATTTATTTAATCTTCACCATAACCCAAAGAGGTAGATCTATTGAAAGTTTAAAAATATGCTCTAGGTGACTTGGCTAATAATTGATAGAGCCGGGAAGTACCATTTGAACCTACACATACTAACTGACACCTATACTCTATTTTTGGAAGCTGCAGAATAAAATTGCATCAGGATCCTGTATCTTTACATAAAGCATATTTAAAAAAAATAAAGCATATTTAAAAGGCCAGTGGTTAAATATCATTATCATTATTGCTGTCTTCAAATTCTTATACTTTGTTTCTCATTCTTTTCTATTGCCTTACATCTGTAGCATTTAGCATGTTAAAGCAGGGAAAGTTTTTGTATAGTGCCTTAAGTTCTTTATCAGCAGCATGCTCTATAAATCCTACTAATAGATCTATAAATCTGAGAATCTAGGAGTTAGATTGTTTCAGTTATTAAATACATTGGTGTGCTGCAAGATTTGCTTATAAGTACACATTTCTATTAAGACTGCTGATGTACTGTGAAATGGAAAAGCTTTTATTGTACTTATTTAAGAAGTGTTACTTTGTTTCCACATTCAATCTAGACATATATTTTAGAAGTGAAAAGTAAGTGCATGGAATGTTGGGACAATCTGTCCTATGTGAAGAGAGAGAATTATGCTAAATGGAGTGATGGTGGTAGATAGGAAGAGTGCAGCTGTCTTCGGGGAATCCAGGCCCCAATTGTAGAGATAAAGCCCACAAAAGCATTTGGTAGTTAGAAGAGCATTATTTAAATGACAGTGGTACAACTGAGCCAACTACTAAAGGAAGAGCTTAAAGTTGCTTGAAACTTCTGGGAGAAAATTGAGTTTTTGACAAGTTGACCTTAAGAGGATACCACTGTTTTGCTGAAGAACATTTAAGGAGGGATTGTAGATGGAGAGTCATTTTTAAAATTGGTTAACTTGGCTGAAGCATGGAATGGTGATGAGAGCTTATGAAATTGAGGTTTGGATTGTGGTGAGAAGTGTCAATGAAGTATTTTGAGAAAGAAAAGCCAAGAGCTTTTTGGTAATGTACTTGTTTGTTTATTTACAAATTAGAGTGACTGTCATCTTACTAAAACCACATTATCAAGTAGATGCTGTAAAATGAAAATTATTTCCAAGTGATCTTAGAGTTCATGAGATATGTCTCAACTGTTTTCATGTTATGAAGCCTGCAGTATTTTAAAATAACAAGCAAAACGATGAAAAGCAAAAGCAATTTAAAACTTGATCCTGCTTTGCAAAATTTTTGGCCTGGAAAATGTATAGAGGAAACAAGCTTGTATCCTCTTCTGCGGTGTTTTGCTGGGGTCGTACATATAACTACACTGAGTGTTTACACAAGGAGTCTGTTGCTGACTTTGTGACCCAGCCATCGGGACCAAGTACAACTCTGCCTAGTCACCCTTGATCTTTCCTATTCCTGGCAATAGGATGTTGTTTCTACTTTTTGTTTTTGTTTTTGTTTTTTTGAGACAGGGTCTTGCTATGTAGTTCAGGCTGGCCTTGAACTCACTATGTAGCTCAGGCTGGCCTTGAACATGGCAGCAATCCTCCTGCTTCTCCCTCCCAAGTTACTGGGATTACAGGCATGTACTGCCACACCCGACAGCTGTTCCTAATTTAAAAAATATTTTTTTTCTAACTTTAGGCTTTGACGAAATTCTTGAAATGTGT
This sequence comes from Heterocephalus glaber, assembly GCF_000247695.1. The sequence goes on from NW_004624779.1 coordinate 16,357,066, forward strand.
TAATTGGGATCTACCTCAGGAGGCCAAGCAGGCATTGGAACTTCTAGGAAAATGGAAGCCAATGGATGTTGAGGATTCCTTGGAACTGTTATCCTCTCATTACACCAACCCAACAGTGAGACGTTATGCTGTGGCCCGGTTGCGACAGGCTGATGACGAGGTATGGTATTCATTACTCCTTGACTAGGTACATTATAAACTGGGGCCTAATTATAGACTATGTAGGAGAGAAAGATAGAGGGAGAACATGCAAGAGCGTGCACAGGGGAGATTTTTAGATGGGAAGCGGATATACTACATGTGTTTTCAGAAGTAAAATTAAAATATTCCTCCAAGGACCCCTCTGTGAAATGAAAATTTACTTCCTGATCTGTTACGTGGTAGGACAATCTCTCCCCGGACATTTCCCTGGCACCAGAGCTTGTATTGCTCTGTCTGGAAAAAGGAATTCTAATGAAAAATGGTTTAATGCAGCACCATCTAGGGAATAATTCAGATCCCCTCTATCAGTCAGTATACAACAAGCCACATTTAATTGTAGCCTTGCAAAACCCGTGGGGCTGTTAGAGCACAGAGATGCATGGTCATCTTGCTGTCCTTCATTCAAACGCCTCCCTGAAACTTCCAGCTGCTGACAATTATGTGAACATGTAGATTTTCCAAAGGTGGTTTTGAATCCTCTAGAATGCAAGGACTGCAAATTTTATGCTGAAGTTTTATATACATGTGAGGCTATTAGAAAGGGGAAACACTAGTTGACACAAAGGATTGATAGATTTTGAGTTTTATTCCTAATGAATTAGGCTAATCAAGTAATTTCTTAATTTTTCTAAAGCCTCCATATGCATATGAATATCTATCTCAATGACACTTACTGATTTTCAAAAAAACAAGCAAGCACAGAAAACGAAACAGTGCAATCATTTCGAATTAGTAGTGGCATCTGAATTTAAAGAAGTAAATGAAGCATTTAACTAAAGTTGATATATGTGTGTAGTTAGTAAATTTTAAACAATAACATGAATAGTATAGTGAACCTTCAAATATAATTCACCTATCTTCAGCAGTTGTCAGTCTACCACATTCTACCTTCCATTAGATTATTTTGAGACACAGTGCAGACGACTGACTGACTGGCTATTAATTATGGGTTCTCTTGACTCCCACTATGGGTTCAATGATTTGTTATAATGATTTACAAAACTGGGAGATATTACTTACTGTTGCCTGTTACTTACAAAAGATGTATATACATTTATGCTACTCACTGCATAGTTCAGGATAGCCTTAAACTTGTGTTAACCCAGGCTGGTCTTGAACCCCTGTCTCAGCCTCCCAAGTGGTAGGATTACAGGCGTGTGCCAACATGGTGAGATTAGAAGGATATTTTAAAGGATAGAGTGATCAGTCAGAGAGATGAAGAGATGCGTAGAGTGAGGCCTTGAGCACAGCAACTTTTGTTTACTGCTTCAGGAATATATTCTTGTTCACTAAGCCAGAGCTTTTAAGATCTTTTCATGTTAAATTTTTATGGATACCTCGTTACATAGGTATGATTGATGAAATCATCAAGCAATGATGATTAAGTCAATCTTTGGGCCCTGACCCTAGAGTTTGGGGAATGGGATTAAAGTTGCGACCCTAGCCGGGTGCAGTGCCACACGCCTGTAATGCCAGCACTCAGGAGTCTGAGGCAGGAGGATCCCCAAATTCCAGGCCACCCTGGGCTACATAGTGAGTTCAGGGTCAGTCTGCACTACAAAGTGAGACCCCGTCTCAAAAATAAAGATAAATAAGCGAATAAAGTTGCAGTTCTTTAATTACCTGGCTGGTTCCTCTGGGAACTGGCACACATCCTTCGGGGCTTTGCAGAGTAACCTCCTTAGCATAAACTTATGTGCTGTGGAAAGGGGCTTGTTACTCTCCTTTTGCCTTAGTGATTCTTACTTACCACTTAGGAAACTGCAAGTTTTAAGGATCTTGTTAGGAACCAGGGATAAAGACCAAATGTACTAACCATATCACAGTATCACGGGTAGTCACTTACATATACTTCCATATGTTCTCTCTGCAATTATAAGATTATTTATGCATTTGTAGTATATATACCTCTTGCTTTTAAAAATTAATATAGATGGGAATATGCTATTAAAATTGGCCTTATTAATTGAAGTGTAAATCATGGACAGTTTCTCAATATCAGCATATATTTATGTATCCATGTATGTGTGAACGTATAGAGAAAGAGAGACACCACCAAAAAATTATACACATTTCAGCAGTTCGCCATACTATAATTGCTGGAAGCTAATGGCCACCACTTTGAGCACCTCTTCTAATTGTAGAGGTCAAAAGTAACTTGTATTAATTTTATGACGTCTCAATAAATTTAGTATCAAAATATTTGTATAAATTTTTATTTTCCTGATACATACATTTTTTGGCAGATTATATGTATATGTGTGTGTACGTATATATATGTATGGGTATATATGTGTGTGTATACATATGTATGTGTGTGTATATATATTTATGCATGCACACACTGTCCATAAAGTAAGGAAACATAGGCAAATGAGTATCCATCATGTAGTTAAGGGTATATATTTAGTCTGTTAAAAAAATACTGTATTCTGACCTTTATGGATATCTTTTTCCTCCTGTCCTTCTAGGTTCTCAGGACTTTAGCAAAAAGAAAAACATATTTATTCACTATAAACACTACATGGAAAGAGCATCTTCATAAGGAAATAAAAACCTCAGAAACAGTTAAACTTGAGCATGTTTATACTAAATTTGATGAATGATAGAAAGTCAAGGGAAATGCACTGGGGCAAAGGAGGGATGAGCATTGTAAGAGTAACAAGCTGGAAAAATCAGGTTGTTTGTTGAGACTCTTCTCACTGTCCTCCATCTTCTGAGACAAGTGTACCTCTGGGTTTAGGAAGGATACTTCTTACGTGAAGGTCTTAGAACCTGCTGCAGGAAAGGGATAGAGTCATTTCTGACTACTGTTTCTCAAACTTAATATGAGTCCTACTCAAATATGTAATTTAAGCCAGGGATTTAGCTCGGTGGTTCTGCTACCTGCCTCGAAAGCACAAGGTCCCGAGTTTTGATCCCCAGTACCAAAAAAAAAAAAGTAATTTAAAATATTTGAATGCTAGAGTGCTAAGTGTTTTGGTGTAATTTATTCCGAACCTTGTTACTGTAGATGTATCTTATACTTTTTAAACAGTGGCATAATACTCTATTGTGAGTTTATTTTATAATATACTTAAGCAATGAGTATCTTTGGATAGGGAATTATTTCTAGTCCTTTGCTGTAATTACATTTTCATGAGCAGATTTTTGTATTTTTGCATATTTCTCATAATCTTGAATATATAGCTTGCATTGGAATTACTAGGCCAAAAGATATGTGCTTTTTACATTTGCTGATAATCCCTTATAAGTCTTCAGTTATGCTAAAATCATACGTTAAAAACATAGCTTTATAATACATTAAACAAATTCTTTTCTTTTTTCACTATTTATAATTTTTGTACTTATTCTTGCCTTGAAGTTTAATTTAACTCCACAAAAATTTTGAGTTAAAAAGACTTCTACACCTTTATGATAGCCTCCTCTTTTAGCAACATGATTCACATCTCGATTTTATGAAAACTTGATTCATTTTAAAAAATCAGATTTATTTTCTGACAATTATAGTATATTGTTTGTTGCTTGAACTATTTCATCTCTTTTCTTATTTATACTTGTTAATTAAAAATAAAACTGAGGAGGGGTATTGGAGAAAGACATGAATGAAATGTTGATCTCATAATTGGAGTTCGTATCTCAAGTTGAGAACAATAAAAACAAAAGCAAGGAAATTGAAAAGTACGAAAAGAACAAAAACTATTTCACTTTGACAAGAGTGTGGGATATTTGTAGCTCTTGACAAACTCGTGTCTCTTAGCTGAGTATGTCTATATGAAAAGTTACTTTTGCTTCAGTAAGAAATGGGAGTTCAGCAAGTGATTTTGGCATGGGGCTTTGCATTTGCACTTTGTAGCGTTGGAATTAACTTGTTCTTAAGAAAAATGGTGAACACTATAAAATTTCATGGCTCTCGGGAAAGCTTTACTGAATATCTGAGCTTGAAACGAGACTATACATATATTTTTTTTGTTTTATTTTCTTTTACTCACATACTTATGTTCATCATGCTTGAAAACATTTTACATTTTCCAAGATATGACTGTATAATGAGGAAGCAGGCTTTATTCTTACTGTTGTGATTAATTTTCATATACATGAAGAAAAGTATACAGTAGTTGAAATATAGAATACCAGAAGACCAAGAAAATCAGATAGTGATCAATGATTTAAAAAAACAATGTTTTTAAAAATTTCCCCTTCCTGGGAATTTAATAATATGCAGCGTTTTTGATTTCATATTATTAAGTCTTTTCTGTTTTTGGGAAAACACACAGGTGACACATTTAGCAGTTGGTAGTGAAGACTAGCAGTGAAACTGAATCACACCGCCAAAGAAAGATACTTATCATTAATATCATTAATATTGATCACCTTTCATTGTGTGACATACTATTTTTCCTGAGGAAAAAAATTTGTAAGTATAGTGTTTGGATGCTATAAATCTCAAATATGTTAATAATGTTTATTGGTCCAGTCAAAAACTTTTTGGAAACAGAACACTATAGAAGTGCTTTCATCCAGAGCACTTGATTTCCCTGGCCACTGACATTGACATATGCAAGTAGGAATCAGCCAGTTAATTGTTTAACTCATACATGATGAAATCATTTATATTACTTTTTGTTTGCTTAATGATTCAAGTTTTTACTATGTTGAGGTAAGATACAAATTTTGAAAAAAATAGTATTAAGTAAGAAAATAAGTTGCTGCCAAGTTGTCTTGGTCCTCATGGATCTATGGAACAGTGGAAATAACAGTGGAAATAAAGAAGTAATTGTGGGTGCTGTGGATGCTGTTGATAGGAAAGAAAAGTGTAGGCCATGAAATATTCAATGAATGTTTAATGTGGGTTATGGACAAATAGAGGATTGATAATTGATAATCTCAGTTCTCAGAATTACTTAGTTTTGAGTTTCATGGGTTATAGTTAGGTGAATGACAGTTGGAATTGGAAATAACTGATTTTTCAAATTTTTTAATTTTGCAAGTTTCTTCAGTTTTTAATTATTTTTGAGTAAATTTGCTAGCATTTCCTTAATAGTCCTTGAAAAAAGTGAACAACTACTTTTATAAAGTCATACAGGAAACATTTTCATCATAACATTAGTCTTTTTACACTCAGAGAAAATTTAGAAAAGTAAAATCTATGTTGTTGATACCTTTTTAGTCCTCATTATCTCATTGATTATCAGAAATATAGGGAATTTAGGTTTAGGCTTTTTCTCTTTAAGCTTTTGTTAGCTGGCAGAAGCAAGCATTTCCTTGGGGGGTGTTAAAATGTCTGTTTTATAGGATCTTCCATTTAAGAAGCACTTGGGGTTCTCTAAAACCTGAGCTTTAAGGGGGGAAAAAAAGGCGAAAGCTTACAAAAAAGTCCTAACCAGGGAAGATCATGAAACAGAAGTACTTTTAAAACTTGAAAATTTGAAGTCTTTTATATAATTATCTTAAGCAAAGTATGATTGAAAAATAACAATGAATGTTTAATTGAAAAGTTTATTACCCTATTGTCACTAATTCCCTTAAAATACTCCTCCTTGCTTCAAACACACCCTCTTTCTGAAGCAGTTCGGGAAGTTTTTTGTGAGTGTGCTTAGTTGCACTGTTGTGGCTGCCTGGATGTCTTGAATTTATTCAAAATGTCTACCTCTCATGATCATTTTGATGTTGAGGAAGAGACAGAGCCAGAAGCCTCACATTGCCAGATCTGGTGAGTGAGGTGGATGAGGACACACCAAGATGTTTTCTTGAGTGGAACCTACCTTTCTATGGGATGGCACACGACAGCAATATTCACCATGTTTCTTGATCACCTGTTCACAAAAGAGGACTTCAGAACTGTTTCAGAAAGTGGCAAGAGATGTAAGATAAGCATGTTCCAAGAAAGGGAGAGTTCTTTGAGGGGGACTAATAGGAATGTGTGTCTTTTACTGTAATCAGTTTTTTAATATTTAAATATTCACTGTATACTTTGACCACACCTTGTAGAATGTATTTATCTGATTTTTCTGGGAGAAAAAGGAATCCTTTAGATACCACTATGTTAGACCACTGATGGGACAGCCACTTAATTGTGTGCCACATACTCTTGTGTAACTTACTTCTATTAAATGATTTAATGCTCATGACTATCTAAATCTTATATTACTGTGTTCATTTTACAGAGGAGAATGCTATGAGGCACCAAAAGGGGTTAAGTAACTTAGTAACACCAAAGGTGAAATAGCTGGAGAGTAGTAGATAAACCTAAAATGTTAGCTTAACATTTAGGAATGAGTTGTGTCTTTATTTTGTTTTTGCTTTTCTAATATTACCCTATTTTGTTGTTTGTTTTCCAGGATTTGTTGATGTATTTATTACAGCTGGTCCAGGCTCTCAAATATGAAAATTTTGATGACATAAGGAATGGGTTGGAACCGACCAAGAAGGATAGTCAGGGTTCAGTGTCAGAGAGTGTGTCAAGTTCTGGAATAAGTTCTGCAGAAATAGATAGGTATGGATATTCAGTAAGGATATATTTCAAATTTTATAGTTTTTGACATTTTAAATTGTCTTCTCATTCTTTTTCCCCAAATGTACCAAACCTTAGCTCTACTAATTTTGAAGGTTTATCAGTGAATATATATAACCCATGTGCACGTACAGAACACAACTTACCAAATACCTATATTAAAGTCTCAACTCTACTATTTATTAGCTGTTCAAATTTGTTTTATTTTGTGGTCATCGTATCTCTCCTCCCCACCCCTACCCTCGCCCTGCCCAGTACTGGGAATTGGACCCACCATGTCCTTGGTGTTGAGCTGCATGTCCCACTCTTTTATAATTTTGAGACAGGGTCTCACTAGTTGCTAAGTTGCCCAGGCTAGACTCAAACTTGTGATCCTCCCTCAGGCTTCCAGAGTGCTGGGTTTACTGATGTGTACCACCACACCTGGCTATTAGCGCTGTGCAAAATGGTTCAAGTTGCATATTCTTTATGTGACTCCACTTTCTCCCCTTAAAATTAAATATAGCAATAATAACCAATCTTTACAGATTTTTTGAAGATTAAATGATTTAAGGCTAGTTTAGCATTTAGAGACTTGTCTAACACTTTGTGTTCAGTAAGTATTAGTTACTACTACTGTGTACGTTAAAATAAAATGAAGGATAGGGTAGCTTAGTGGGCCCAAATAATTATATGAGAAGTTTATTTTATTAGCCGCTTTCTCTTCTTTCATAGTTACACTAAGCAAATAGCAAATTATCTGAATTAGAAAACAGCTATTAAAAATAATAACAAGGACCAAGTCCCAACTGTGTACCTGACCCTATGCCAGTGGTCCACATACATTATCTCATTGCAACAATTTCTGTAAGTACTGTGAGCTAACTGATTGCACCACTGGAACGCCCAACATTGCAGCAGTTTCTAAGGTTGGTGTTCATATCCTTAATTTTTAGATGAAGGACAGATGAGAAGTTAAGTAAATGAGCCGGTCTTTGTCTTGCAATTTTTTTTTTTTTTTTTGGTACCAGGGATTGAACTTGGGTCCTTGCGCTTGCAAGGCAGGCAGCAGAACCACTGAGCTAAATCCCCTCCCTGTCTTGCAAATATTGACTCCTAAAACCATGTTCTTTCAACTTTGCCATTTCCTTTCCCTAAAATCTTAAGACTTTGAGATAAATAGGAACTTTAAGGTGAAAAATCTGAGGTTTGTTGATTTAAAATGCCTTTTTTGAAAGAAGCTTGTTAATGATAGAAGCAAAACTAAAATTCAGTGTTCCAGAGTCTCTCCAGCCATTTCATTTATTGCATGAGCCTAAGATTGGATTCTGAATTTTTCTTTATTATGTTCATAATATTATGCTCTATCGTCTGTATTTATCTGGAGAACTGGAAAATAGGAAAATGCCATTTTTGCATCCCTAGGCTACTTTATATTTTTCTGTTTTTAAGAGAAGTGATTAGTTGTTTTTTTCCACTCTACATTGGAGGCCTTCAATTTCAAGTTATGCTCTCTTACCTTCTTATTCAAGGGTGAATTTTTTTGTCAGAATGAAAACTAGCCCATTATTTTCCAAATTGTGGTATGTTGATCATGTATTCTGTGTGATAAAAGAGGTGGAGATGGTCTTGTGGCCATATATATGCTTGGGAAACGCAGGTTTAATGTAAAATACTCTTAAAAAAAATGGACAAGCCCTAGGTGGAAGTTCACACATGTAATCCCAGCACTCTGGGAGACTGAGGCAGGAGGATTGCAAGTATTAGCCCCATCTGAGCAACTTCGTGAGACCCTGTCTCAAAATGTCTGGGGGTATAGCTCAGTATGAAGGCCCTGGATTCAATCCCCAGTACCATCAGAAGAAAAAAAAAGCAAAACAAAATACTTACAGTACTTATTAAAACCTATACCAGCATATATACTTGAATGTAAATCTTCAAAAGGTATTACTCTGTCATCTTTGACATAGAATTCTTTTGCCAGAAGATAATATGACTCTGATGTTGAACAGAACACGCTTTAGGAAATGATGATTAATCAGATGCATTTAAATTGAACTGTGCTAAAAAATGTTTTCAGTGAGGCACAGTGGCCCACACTATAATCCCAGCTACTTGGGAGGCTGATGCACTGGGATCACAAGTTCTAGCTCAGCTAGGGCAAATTGGCAAGACCCTGTCTCAGAATTTTTAAAATAAAATAAAAAGTGCCGGAGATGTTGCTCGGGACAAAAGCCCTGTGTTCAGTCCTCTGTACCACACACACGTACACACAGTGGTTTTTCTTCTAGACAGAGTATTTTACATCTCAGTGATCCTTCCTGTTACTTTTCAGCTCTCAAATCATAACCAGTCCTCTTCCTCCAGTGTCTTCTCCTCCTCCTGCGTCTAAAACAAAAGAAGTTTCAGATGGTGAAAATCTAGAGGTGAGTATCAAGTCTTTGTAGCTTACTGTAGGAGAGATCCTACCAAGTAAACATTTTATGTTGATCTTTAAAACCTTGATATTTATTAATAAACTAAATATTATAACTTTGTTAAATAACTTGTTTTATGATGCATGTTTATAACTTCTCCTTTGAGTGTAATGTACCAGATAGCTTTAATTCACATGATTTTATTGGTGCTGTGGGTGTATAAATGGATTCATATGCAATGTGAAAATGAACTAGGCCTAAATATTTTATTAGGGAGACTCAGAATATTTATTTTTAACATATTTATGAGCATTACTGTAATTGTTGTTTGTGATTACAGTGTACCAATATATGAGTCTGTTACTAGGTATAATACATGAGGCCACGGTTTTTAGCTCATACAGATAGGTTTATTTTTGAGGTAAAACAGGCCACTCAGAATAGTGCTACTTTGAAAAATACATTTGGAAGTGCACTGCAACAGTTGATCTTGTATGTACTATCACGTTTGTCCCCAAGACTTCTAATGTAATACTCTCGTGTCCCCAGTTTGAAAACTAATATATCCTTTGATATTAAAAGTTCAATTTCAATATATATATTTTAGAAGTTAATGACTGAATGAATCTTTTAACTGTTGACTAAAGTTTGCATGTTTATATACCTCTTGATGTAACAGAGTATATTTAACTAGAGAAAGAATTTTAAAATCAAAGAATCATAGAATCCTTACGTGAATCCTAAGGAGCCATTCTACTGTGGACTAATTATTTTACCCTTTGAAAACTAAACATTCAGTGGTTAAATCATGCAGCCATTCATGCATAGTTTTTGAGCTCTTATATGTACCAGAAACTGTTCTGGGTGCTATGATGCACCAGAAAACAAAACAGACAGCATGGAGCTAATATTCTAGCATTGCAGTGAATGATAGCCAAAATGTCTGTACATATTAAAAGGGCAATGCTACCTCTTTTCTTTTTAATTAAAAAAATTTATTAGTACTTATTTGCAGAACATAATAAATATATCCATTATAGGGATTTGGAACATGCATATATTGCATATTGATCCTTTTATTTTTATTCAGTCTTCATCCTCTTTACTTCCCCCACCCCTCCCCTTTTTCCCATCCCCCCCCCAATGCCCAAACCCCTTTCCCATCCCCACAAAGCCAAAGTATTTCTTACATTTGACTTCTTGTTATCTCCACTCCCACCATACATTCTTCTAGATGACTTTGATAGCATCTTAACCAACCTGTACTTCTCAGAATAACCAGAGTCATTTTCATAAAGTGTAAGGCACATCATCTTACTTTCCTGTTAAGATCTTTCTTTCCATGTTTACTGCTTTTTAAATAAAGTTCATACTCAGCATTGTGCACTTAAAAAGGTTTTATATAGTTTGACCTTTGTCTTTTCAGCCTCTTTATTTAGTGTTCACTGTAATTTAACTACACTGGTCCTTTAAAATTTTTTTGAGCAAGCCAAGCTCAGAGGCTTTATATATAGTGTCATCTTGGTCTCAGCTAAATATGATATCCTGATTTCCTGATTCCTGCCCTTTCTGACCTCCTCATCTGTGCTATTTATTTTCTTTCTTTTTTTTTTTTTTTTGGTACCGGGGATCCAACTCAGGATCCTGCACTTGTGAGGCAGGTGGCAGAACTACTGAGCTAAATCCCTAGCCCTTAGTCTATACTATTTCAATGATCATTTCTTTAATGTCTTTCTTCCTCTATTAAATATTAAGCTCTAGGAGGACAGTTGCTCTAAACTGAGATATCCTAACCTCTTATATATTGCCTGATTTAGAATAAATATTGTGTGGGTGGATGGATGGGTGGATGGATAGGTGGCAAGGATGAAGGAAAAATGCAAGTGTAGATGGATGGGTGAAAATCTGAATTATGGTGTAAGATGTACAGATGAAAACTGATAAGCCAATGTATGCTTTCTTATTCTGATTGGTAGATGATTATATATACATTTCTTTTAATTCTTTCAGCAAGATCTGTGTACGTTCTTGATATCAAGAGCCTGCAAGAACTCAACACTGGCTAATTATTTGTACTGGTATGTGGAAGTAATTTTCTGTTTTATTTACTTATTCCCAAAGACCATTTTTCCCTGCTGTAAATGGTAATGGCAATTTAACATAAGATGTGGGCAATCACGAGACGCCTAGACAAAGTATTTATATTTACTTTGATTCCTTTATAACTGTGTTCATAGAAATGTTTGTTAGCATTAGTGCGTCTCTCCTGTTCACTAATTTTTCAAGAGTTGAGATAATGTGTTTTTACAGTTTGATTTGTTTGACTTTTCTGCTGTGTAAGTAGTGCATTATCCTTTATAATTTTTCAAGAGTGTATTTTTACATTATTTACCAAAATTTTGGAATCATGCAAAAATAGAAAGTCAGAACTCAAAAATATATTTTTCCTTTTAATGATGAAAAGAAACTTAAACAGAGGCATGCTTTAACTGAACTTAGACCCTGATCTAGGATTAGATCATTTACCACTTTGCCATTGGCAGAGTATACTCAGTGATCTTTTCTCATTTTTCCCTCTGAGGTTACATGGGTAAGTATTAACTGTCTGTTTTACATGAGAACAATATACTGAGTGTACTGAAGAAAAGAGAAACTAAGGCAAGAGAGTCTAACTGAATTCCAAACACACAGCTATAGGAAGCTTCGTTTCACTTATCTGTGACAGGCTTCTAAAGGTTAGAGGACAAGTAGTTTCAGCCACAATGAGAAGTATTTTGGCTCAATAAAAGAAAACACTGGGATTCAACACTATTTAAATGAATCTTACCGGTTTTACAGAGAAAACAAAGAGCAGAGCCAGTTGAGTAAGCTTTACCAGAAGCCTCTCTTTGAGAAAATACTGAAAACTATGTATCATTTTTTAATACCTAAGTTGTTTAATTGTAGAAGTGATCTCTGATCTATCTTGCTGCTTAATTTACAACCTTAACTAGTACAAATTAATTAGTGGATTCCTATTTTGAAAGCTTATTATTTTTGAATAATAATGAGGCATTCTGCCTTTCACGATGAAATTAAACAAAACACTGTTCTTAGACTTGGCCCAGAGAAACTATTCTATGAGTCTAGTCAAGCTTTAACTTCATTTTTGCACTCTCCAAAGGTGTTATTCTAGAAACTTCCCTGTTGCTAAGAAGATAACTAAATCAAATCACTCTTTTAACAAATACAGTCCTGTTATTTGCATAAAGAATATTTGTTTATGCCTTTATAGTTCTGTTTACAAGAAAGAAAACTCACTATCAACAATGTAACTACTAAGTCAGTCATTTTCCCCCTTTTGGAACCTGTGATTTATCCCCTCTCCACTGAGCCTTAGTAGTGGAAAGAAAAATAGTTGTCTGCTTCAACTTTCACAGTTCAGTATTCATAAAAATGCCTTTCTGTCACATTAAATTTTGATATACCCTTGAAAATATACACAGAATATTCTGGCTGGTTGTTAATCACTATTTTTCTTTTGAAAAGGTTTACTTAGAAATTCTCATTAACAAATTGTTATTGTATTTATTTGTTTATTTTTTGAGACAGGATCTTGCTCTGAAGTTCTTCTCACTGGCCTTGAACTCCCTAAGTAGCTCAGGCTGTCCTTGAACTTACAGTGCTCTTCCTGCTTCAGCTTTCAAAGTGCTGAAATTACACGCATGAACTGTTACATTGGCTTGCTATTAATGTAACTTGGTTTCCTAATATTCTCTATATTTCAGTCTGAATTCTTAAGTATGTCTACTCATTGGCACTGTGCAAAACATTTCCTCATGAAAGTGTAAGTAAATATTGAAAGAAAGTAGAGAAAAAAAAGTGTGTAGGAGGCAGACATATGTTGGCACATGACTAATCCCAACACACTGGGAGGCTGAGGCAGAAATACTGTAAGTTCGAGCCCAGCCTGGGCAATTTAGTGTCTTAATGAGATGCTGTCTCTAAATGAAAAATAAAAAAACAGCTAGCTTTTGCCGCCTACTGCACAAGCGCAAGGACCCAAATTTGATCCCCGGTACCAAAAAAAAAAAAAAAAAGCTAGAGGTTGTGGCCAAATGAGAAGGCTTCTAGTACCCCCCCACACACACACAAAGTGAGGCATGTTAACAAGTTTTTAAGTACTTCTAAGCTTAGATATTTTAAAAATTAACATTTTATATGTTCTTTTTATTCATTTACCAAGAATTCCTTCATATTTTATTTCCTTGCAGTATTTTTTGAAAGTTTTCTCTGACTTAGTCTAAAAGTAGTCAATATTAGAAAAACTATGTGCTTATATGCAGATTATGTAATGTTTTGAAATTATACATATTCTTGCATTTGACTGTAGAACGACTTTCATTATAAAATATGAAATTAGTTTTTATAGAATCTTTGACCTGTTATTTCATGTAGGAAGAGTTTTCACATCATTCTGAAAGCCACTGAACAGGAGGAAACCTACTACCATAGACAGGCAATTTCCAACAAGGCAATGGTTTCTGCTCAGGAAGAACACTTTATTTTTTCTATAGATAATAAAGGTCTGCCCCAGTTCCCAGTCTTAGGTGCGTTCTATCAAACTAAGATTTGATTTATGTTTTCCCACTGTATCTCTGATTCATTAGAGCAATAGCATGTGCCTTGTCTATTCATTCTCTAAGGAGTAATTGCTTTTCCTGTATTTATAGTCTGCATATTACACATTCAGAAATACTCATGGGGAGAAAAGCTATTGACGTGAAATCTTGATTTTGGTAGACACTGCTTTTGTGAATGTAGGATAACAGTATGGACAATAATTTCAAACAGTTGATTTAAAATGATCATACTCTATTTCAATGTGGAAAGAATAGTATAAAAATATTAATAAGATGTGAGAATTTAAATATTCCTCACTAAGCTTACTCTATATATGGTAGTAAATACCAAGCATTATTATCAATCAGGTGGCTACAGTCACAGATGTTCTGTACATTTGAGAGTTTATTTCTGTAACAAATGTATTATAAACTTAATCAATTGTGCTATTTCCTTTTGAACATTTTGAATTTCTTTCATTTGTTCCCTTTCCAGTGATTTAAACATGAATCCAGCTGTAGCTAAATCCTTAGGGGTCCATAGTTGTGCAGACAATCCTTTTAAAATGAATTGTGTCAACCTTTTAAGCCACAGAGGGGAGTTTCAGTCTCCAATCTGTAAAATGTTGGGTATCAGAATCTATAAATCATTCCAGTTTTTTTATTTTTATAGTCATTCTAGCGTGTTGAAATTGAAAGTAAACTTTGGGTCTTTTGACATGTTTTCTATAACTTTTAAGACCTTTCATGGTAATAAAAGTTATTTAGTCCACAAAATGAAATTGCCAGGAAACAGGTATCTCACTGATGTCGTCCTACAATGACTACCCAGACAATTTTGTCTGCATTTCTACTTTGAGGTGACAGCTTTCAAGGGAATACCTGAGAGTGCTTTGTACAAGCAAGTTTATTGGTGAACAGATAACTCAGAAATGAGTTAAATCGAGGTCTTCTCATCATGACCTAACCTTTCTCATATTTGGAGATAATACAGTCATTTATATTTTAGATGAAGTCATTTATATTTTTTCATTGCAGCAGAACTCTGACTTAAATAATTTAAGAGGTGTTTAATATTTGACCCTTATCATGAGGATCAGTGTGTATTTTCAATCACAGAAAATAGCTGCAGCCATACTGTTTACATGCTGGCCAAGAAGATCAGTAGATAGCATGCAGCAGTAGGGCCTGTATATTGTGGTTATCTGTATGTTCATTTGTAAATGAATTTGCTACATGAATACACAAGAAAGAAATGAATATGCAAATTTGATGGAGCCAATCAAGGACTTAAACCAATCAGGATTGGCTTTGAAAAAGATTATATTGACATTTTTATAGTTTAGAACCACTGTTTTTTGACATTCTTAGGTGTTGTTCTGAAATGACCAAATATTATAAAACGGAATGAATGAAAAATATTAGCTTATTTCTTAACTATTTGTAGCTCATTAATCTAGACAGAGTTGTCCAGTAGAACTTTACAGTTAATGTAAATTATCTTCAATGCTGTGTATTTAGCTACTGAGCACTTGAAATGTATATAATGTGACTAAGAAACTGAGCATTTGATTTTATTGCACTTTGATTTTAATTTAAGTAGTCTGGTGTCCATTGGCAGCTCTGAAAGGTCTAAGAGCATTCTGGATTCGAGTTTTTGGAATTTTTCCTTTAGAACTCTTGCTGGGAAGATAATACAGTGGATCTAGTATTGTGGTTTAACTGATAGCACTTTACAGAAAATTCTAGGTCCTAAGGCTTGCTAAAATATGTTATTATGATATAATATTGCTCTAAGAAATAGAGAAAAGAAGGCTCATTTATCAACTTGCCTTTGTATAAGATCATATCAGGTATATCTAGAGATAGTTTTTAATATTATGGCACCTAGCATCACATTCTGTATGCAACATTGGCAACATTGGCAAACCAGGAACCATCATCAGCACAAGCTCTAAGAGAGGCTTAGCCTATTCTGGGAAGTTAAAGAAGGAAGAGCTTGTTAGCATCTGTTGTAGTCAGCAGGATTCGGCAAGGGAATACATTAAATGGAGAATACATAACTTACAAGGTTATTTTATGATAATTACCCAAAGAGTCAAATGCAAAGGAGTGCAAGAAATTAACCACACACTAGAAGCCCAAAGGATTCAACGGAGGGCCTAGATCCCAGCAATTTCCCATACAGGTCCCGCTGAATTTCAGGCCTAGAGTCCAAGCCAGTGTCCTCCTTGAGTCCAGCCAGTGCCCTAGAACCCACGGAAATGTCTCATGCTTGTCTGTATTGAGGATCTGCACCTAGAAGGCCCAAAGGACAGTGGCGGAAGCCAGAAAATCTATGCTGGTGAGATGAAGGGTTTCTGCCACCAAGCTGAGGGATCCACATTGGAGCCAGGAAGTGATGCTCATGGTGAAGATCAGAGCTCCCCTGATGAAAACAGCAGCGATTCCCAGCAACAGCGAGGTCCTAGGCTCCTCCCCGCATGAGAACATCCTAGTTTGCATCAGGAAAACCATTCGCAGCAAGCTTCTCCTAGCAAATCAGCAGGCCAAGATCTTCCCCTCCAGTTCTCTCTCGTTTTTTGTTTTTTTTTTTTTTTTGGCTTAAATTCTTATATTGGTACATTTTAGGTATACAATACAGTCACATTTATCTTTGGGTGCTTGTACCTGTACGTAATGTATCTTGGTTCTTATTTTTTCCCCATTACCTGTGTGTCCTTCACCCCCCTCCACCCTTCCCTATTTACATAGACTTTGTTTCCATTTTTTTCTTGTCTCATAATTTTTCCTTTCCCTTCTTTCCTTTTCCCTTCCCCTCCTACTTCCCCTACCCCTTTGGACCTTTTCTTCCTATTTCAGATTATCAATTATTCATTTTAATCATTTTAATCCTTATTTACACTTTCAGTTTCTCACACTAGAGAAACTATTCACTTAAGAGTATGGCTGCAATATGAATCCATTTAGCTATAAATGTCTCTAGTTTCTCGTTCTTTATGGCTGAGTATATTCCATTTAAAAAAAAAAAACAAACCCACATCTTTATCCAGTTTCCAGTTGATGAGCACTTGGGCTGTTTCCAAGCTTTAGCTATTACGAACTGTGCTGCTATAAACATGGGTGTACATATACCACTGTGGTATGATTCTTTTAATTCTTTGGGGAAGATACCCAGCAGGGGAATAGCTGGGTCAAATGGGACCTTTAAGCCTAGTTCTTTGAGGTATCTCCATATGGATTTCCACAGTGGTTTCACCAGTCTGCACTCCCACCAATGATGGAGACGGGTTCCTTTCTCCCCACACCCCCGCCAGCATTTGTTTTCAATTGATTTCTTAACAGCAGCCATTCTTTGTGGGGTGAGGTGGAATCTCAGTGTTGTTTTCATCTGCATCTCTTGAATGACCAGTGATGTTGAACATTTTTTATATGTTTATTTGCTGCTTTTACTTCTTTGTCTGAAAAATGTTCATTTCAGATGCCCATTTTTGAATTGGGTCTTTGAATTTGGGGGGTCTGATTTTTTTCAGTTCTTTATATATTCTAGATAGTAGTCCTTTGTCTGATCACTGGAGTTTCTTCCATGTTGATTACATTTATGCACCTTCTCTTCAGATCTCAAATATTTATAAGGCTTCAGTGTAGTGTGAGCAATGATAGGCTTAGTGAGAAATGACCAATCAGAGCCTTCCTACAAGCAAGGCTTTCAGCTGGTGTTAAACCAGCTTGTTTCACATCCACATTAGCATCTGGAGTCCAAAGGAATATTTCTTCATGTTGATTCCAAGCTTTATATTGACAGCATTTCACTACCTCTTTATTCCTCAGATTTGTCTAGCAATTTTTGTATTCTTCTTTAACTTCCTGGTGATCCCAGGCTTTTCCTATAGCAGCCAAGTTCCTAAAGATTTCCCTCATCACCTCTCTGTAGAGCTTCTTTTGGGATGGACTCAGCAAAGCCTACTCCTCGGTGAATTTCACAGACACATCCTCAAAGGTCACTGCTTCCACTGCGTGGCTTCAGGGTCTCCCAGGGTCACTCCTATGCCGGCCGCATGCCAGTAGAAGTCACAGCAGGCGGTCGGCAGCACTCCACCTGTGAACTAGTGCTCAGGCACTGCACTTTGGTGCCATGATTCCAGAAGAAGGTCCAGTTCACTTTTTATGGCTGTTGATAACTGTCTTCAGGTGGATCCTCTATGCCCAGACCATGCTGATTCAGTTCAGCTGGGTGTTACAAGTTGACCATTAGTCAATCCACCACAGCGTATACAAAGACTTCTGGAGAGACAAATGTCAGGAGCGCTTGAGAATGAGTAGAGTTTGGAAAGATGAGATAGGGAAGGTATTTCTGGATGGTTATTGCAACATGAGTTGAAGCACAAAGTAGGTGCTTAGGAGCCTTACAGGATTGACCTGCCTGGAGTAGGAGTGCCTGCCCTAGGCAGTGAGGAAGGTTGAAACAGAAACTTGGCTACATAATCTGTTGTAAAATAGTGGAAAGGTGGAAATACTGGTGTTGTTAACAAGGGTGGGAAATAATAAAAGCTCTTTTTTTTTTCTTTTTTGAGTACCAGGGATCGAACTCTGGACCTTGCGCTTGCGAGACAGGCACAGGAACCACTGAGCTAAATCCCCGGTCCTAATGAAAGCATTTTAAACAAGAAAAATTGAGGACGATTAAATTGACCAATAAGTAATTTCTTCTTAGAGTTGAAGAGGCCAGATATCTGCTGTTTAATTTCAGATTGGCCAGGATAATATTGAACCATTGTTAAGAGGCATTTAATAGGAAAAATCAAAAGGGTATGGTGAATGATTGCGTTTAGGTGTTTGAGGTAGCAGACTGTCAACTAAAAGTTTGGCTCTAGATGCATGGATTACAAGTTGAACACAAAGTGTCAACATAAGTTTAACGCAAAACTTGGTTCTCTGGCTTGATTGCAACCCCACATTTCCCTCTTTTCTAACAGTCAGATGATTCGAACATATGTTTCCTGCCTGACTTTTGAGAAAATTTAAGCTTGTGAATCCTACTATTTGAAAATTTTCACCCCAAGTGCTTGGAATGTTGATAGTACTTCCAGTTGATGTAGAAAAAGATGCCATTTAGTTTGATAAGCTCAGTTTTACACATGTTCTGTTAAAAGTGAGTGGCAGTGTCTTTAAAAGAGGATCTCATTATGTGAGAGCTGGCTACATGATGAAACGCAAAATTATACCTGAGGTATATATTGGAATCTTTCATTTACTCAGCAATAAAATAATCATCTGTTACAAGCTAGACATAGAAGAGCTAAAGGTATAGAAGAAAATAAAAGTTAAACTGTCTACTATTAATGAAGTTTGCCTTATTAGATGGCTGAATAGATCTTTCCCATAAATAATATAATAGATAATAAAAAGCATCCATGACTTGAGATTTGGGGAACGTTATCATTTAAGGAGATCAAAAATTTTGGTTGCTTTTTATTGATAAAACAGGGTGAGAATCAACTTAGTCAATCAACTTAATCAATTCTGGCTGACAGCCCAGCATCCTGAGTTCCGATCTCAGCTCTATAATCATCTAATTGTGCCATCCTCAGCAAGACAGAGCGCCTCTGTTTTATTGTTGATAAACAAGGAAGTTGATGAAGATTTGTATTTTTTAAGCCACACATTATGGCCCATTGAAAGCATTTAAAGTTTCACAACTTAGCATTTGTTATTTAAAGAAAAATGAAATAGAAAATACTAGCCATGGTTAACATTGTTCAGAGTGTGGCTTTCAGTTTTATGCATCTGTGAATACATATATTGCAGTGCATACTGAGTTGTTATATAAAATGTTACGATAGCAGTGTGTTCCTATCAAAACTTTTAAATGACCTCTGACTCAGAGCATTGCTTGTATAATTTTTGTTTAAGGAGTTAAAATGTTTAAAATTTCATTAACTATAACAGGAGTAGAAAATTGGAAGATTATAGATGAGTTTTTGAGAAACGGGGAAATTGGATGGAAAAGGAAAAAACTTAAAATTTTATTCATCTCTCAAAAATATGTTGTGAGAAAGATAGCTCCAGAGTAATTTTCATGATAAGAAAGACTTAAGTAGTAGCAAAAGTATTACCTAGATATTAAAATAATGGTTTTTGTTCTTGAGTTACTTGGTAGATATGTGAGCTTACATGATTTTGAAATATATTACTACTCTTAAGTACTTCATAAAGTAATAAGAAGAAATGGTAGTTTTGATGGCAGAATTTTTAGAAAATTTAAGATTTTGCACAACTTAAAGCATATTACATTAACTTTCTTTATTGATGGTTGTACATGTTGCTCCTTAGTTTTTCACTTTTTCAAATTTTCTTTTCTTTGAGATCGGGGTCACACTATGTAGTTCAGGCTGGCCTTGAACTCACTATATAGCCCCATCTGGCATCAAACTCGTGTTGATCCTCTTGCCTCAGGCTCCTGTGTGTGGAATTAGAGGCATGTGCTACCATGCCTGGCTATTTTACACTTTTAAAAGAAGAGTGACAGAGTTTCATGACTCTCATTTAATTATTTCTGCAAGTATGAATTAATGTATTTTAATGAAAAAGTATATTTACCAAATAAATCTGAGTTTCATTTCACATTATATGGCTATTTTAGGTATGTAATAGTGGAATGTGAAGATCAAGATACTCAGCAGAGAGATCCAAAGACCCATGAGATGTACTTGAATGTGATGAGAAGATTCAGCCAAGCATTGTTGAAGGTGACTGTTTAATGTGGAGGTGACAGAGTGCAGTACATTGGCCATTTCTGGCATGTTGTCTGTGTTTATTATGTCCCATGAACAAAGAATGGCTTTTACATTTTCAAATGGTTGAAAGCAAATCAAAAGATTAGTATTTTCTGATACATGAAATTACTTTAAATTCATATTTTAATGCTGATAGATTATTGGGACACAGTCCTCATTCATTTACATATGGCTCAGTTCTTTTTGCACTGCAACAGCAGTTGAATAATTGAAATAGGAACTGTATGGCCAACAAGATCTAAAATATTTACTCTGTGACCCTTTATAGAAAGCTTGTTGATTCTCTAATGAAATAAACTTCTGGGCAGAATAACAACAACAAAGTAATAGCTTTGCTTTTAAAATTTCGCTTTCTGTTTTCTTCACCTAGACTAGGTACATTCTCAGAAATCTGGCAGTAGTCATGTCACAGATAATCTCTGTCAAGCTTGTTTGTTTCATCAGCTGTTTTTTCCTGTGTTCCCTGCTTCTCCTGTGTTCTTTTGATTCTGAAAGCACTGTCACACCCAGCAGAGGGCGCACGGGCAGTGAGCACAAAACATTCCTTAATCTGACTTTACTATGGAAAATTGTACTTTATAGCATCGTTCACGGCTGTTCTGTGCTTCAAATTTGCAAAAATTTAAAATGAATAGTAATAGTCACTTTAAGACTAAGCTTGTAAATAGTTCTCAGAGCTCAGAAATTCTCACTATAACTGATTGACAAATAAACCCAGGTTCTCTCTTTTCGTCTCACTTTCATCCTATGAAGCCATTCCAGTTTGTCTGATCTTAAATTTTCTCATCCTTGGAATGGGGTTAATATTTCCCCAGCTGTCCTGGGGAAATTTTAATTAGGAAGATTAAATGAGAAAATGTATTTTCCAGTATTTTATGAACTGGGAATCACTATATAAAGTTTACAGATTATAGGGGGTTTTTTTCTCTTTTTTTCCCCTCTAAACTAACATGAAGTATAATGGTATTTGGCTACTTCCTTTCCTGAGTACATGTTTTAGTTTCCTAAAGACAGTATCTTTGTTTCTGCCATATGTATACCTAATACATTTCTGGCATTACCAGTTTTCAGATATTTATTGAATCAGTGAGTTAAAGCATCTTGGATTGTATGAATTCTGTCCTGTCATATAGGTGGGGGCGGGTATTGTTTTGGATAGGCCACTATTCAAAAGATTCCGATAATTTTCAACTGTGAATGGGTTGGTAGTGCTTACTTAAAATAGTGGGTTTCTCATTATTTCTGAGTCACTGTAATGAATCACTTTCAGTTTTGCTTGGTGTTGAAGTTTATGACTATTACAAGAATAAAAAATGATAACCCATGCTCTTAAAGAAGCCCTGATCAGTATGTTACATAGAACTAGTTTTCCTTTGCTTTGATTCCCCTCAGGGTGATAAATCTGTCAGAGTTATGCGTTCTTTGCTGGCTGCACAGCAGACGTTTGTAGACCGGTTGGTGCATCTGATGAAAGCAGTCCAGCGTGAAAGTGGAAATCGGAAGAAAAAGGTAAAACTATAGGGTTTGCTTTGGGTTTATGACTAAAAATGACTTTGTATTGTAAAATAGTTTTGAACATTATTTCATTGGGTCAGTACAGTATATTATATGAATTCTTATGAATTTGTAGTTACAGAAACAACTCTGATTATATATGCAGTCCTGTTCAGGTTTACACATTTTATTTAATCCTCAGTGTAATTCTATTAATGAGGTATTATTATTATCTTAATTGGGTGGAATAGGAAGCATAGAGAAGTTACCTTGTCCAGTGTTGTCCAAATAACTAGTAAGTGTTGGAGTTATTTGTACCCATACATATTGAATGTATAGTTTTGATTCACAGTGCTTTATTGGCTCTGTTTTAGAATCTTAGCATTTTAGAACATAATGTAATTAATATGGAAAAGACCTCTATAGATCCCGTAGACTAGAATTCTGAGAAAATGAAGTTCAGAATAACTTGCCTGTGTTGCAAAATAGGTTGTTCATAACAACACTTGGGTTTGTGCCAGTTATCCCAGTTATGGCATTGATCTTTCAGGCAAAATGAGTAGAATAGTATCTGTTCTTTTATGTCATATTTTCTAATCAATAGCTTATATGAAAAATTCACTTAATTTTTTCCCCTAATCACATTAGATAACAGGCAGATCTTTCTTGATGACTTTTGTAAAAGAACACAGCACATCTTACTGTTATTCTCTAGACTTGTGAAAGAAAACTTGAGAGAGGAAAAGATAAAGAATTAGAAGTTCTAAGCAGGGGGTCAGGTTGAAAGAAATTCTTAGTAAAGATAAGAACAAGGAATAATTATTTACTGAGATGAAAAATACACTAAGGGAAACACATTTTTATTGAGTTGCCTTTTCTTTGTTGAGAAGAATCCTAAATCCTGGTCAAGTAAATCTGTCCTGCGGGCTGTGCCCCTTGCTTGCCATCCTAGTGAGAAGCAGTGAGAGCTTCAGCACCCACCAGCAGAGGGTGCATCTGTGCATCTACAGTGCAGTTCAAGGCTTTTTATTTTAGCAGCAGCAGCACTCTGGTTGCTTTTAGTGAGACTGTAGGGATTACAAAGTGAGGAAGAACAGTATTCAGAACCCTGTTGCAGTAATGAAGAGGAGAAACAAGGATGTGTGTGTCATACAGTAGAGGAGGTAGTAATAAGTGGCTGGATTTGTTACCATGTCTGCTTTCTGGTTCTTTTTTTGTCAGCACATCAATTAGAAATTCATTAAAATAAAATATTTAATCTCAGATTAATTGACATTTCCTAACATTGGTATATCTGACCATCCATTTGAGTAGGGAAATTATTGACTTTTTCATAAACATGTATAGAAATTCATACCAGTTTTCAGTTGACTTTTAAATTGGACTTGTCATTCAGAAAGACATATGGAATATTAATGAAGGAAAATTTCTGAGAAGTTCTTAAAGTCATTCTTTTAAACTTCTGTCTCTCACTGAGTCCAGAACTTGTTCCTTTGATGCAAACAACTAACATTACAGTTTAAATACTTTATGCCACTGGCATTGGCAATTCAAGGTTTCACTCTTGAAGTACAAGCTCACCTGTTAAAGAATGCAAAACTCTCCTAGCTTTCAAAGGAAATAGATTGGTCTTTTGAAATTGAATATGAGGGGTTCTGTAGATTTCAAAGCTGTTTCAGCATGACTTGGATTTTTCATTATCTGAGATCTTGGCTCAATTCAGTATCTACATGTGCTAAAGAAGAAAGGGATGGTGTCTTAGGAAGAGTGGAATTAGGCAGTCTCAGTGACAGATAGAAGGAAGGGGTCGTCAAGATCCTCCAAATGAATTCAGTTTCCTCTTTAAACCCCCAAAATGCACTGGGATAACATAATGCAGTTTTCAGATAATATTTTGTCATGTGAAATTAAGCTTCAAAGAAAATTTGTTTTTCTCTATAACTTTATAAATCCTTTAGAAAAAGATATTGACTCTTTTAACTCCAGCTTGAATATATTTGTTGTTCTTTCTCAACTGCAGCAAGTGAAATGTATTCTCTATTGCTCTTATTAACTTTTAGCTTTTCTTAGTCAAGAGAGCACTTTTTAAAAATAATGTTGCTGCTATTGTGTGGATAATTTATAAATGTTTCCCACATACATACTGTTTTATGTTTTCATATACTTTTATGATGCTATAAACATTTTCAAATTACTATATAAATACATAAACAGTATATGTAAAATAGTTTATACATTTTATAAAATATTTTCCATCTTAAACTAATCCTTTTTAACTTGTTCTCCTAGAATGAGAGACTACAGGCATTACTTGGAGATAATGAAAAGATGAATTTATCAGATGTGGAACTTATCCCACTGCCTTTAGAGCCCCAGGTGAAAATTAGAGGAATAATCCCAGAAACAGCTACGCTGTTTAAAGTAAGTATGATGGATCTTTAATGTAAATGATTGGAGTCTGATTATTTAAAAGTAGAACAGAAAAACTACCTTGGAAAATAGTAAATTACAGGGAATAGCTCTAATTCTATTGATTTAGTAAGTGCTAGATTAAAAAAGTACCTTTCATTTACTGTTGTGATTTAAGATTTTCTGTGTTATAATAGGCATTTTAAGAAATGAAATGTGTAAAATATTTTAATATCATTTTAAACTACAAAATTCTTTGAACAATGCTTAATCAGAGTCACTAGTTTTCTCCATTTAGGCTGTTTTGTTTTTAATTAAATGTAAATTGCAATGCAAAACATATATGCATTCAGTTCATAAGTTTGTAGGATTAGGTATGAGGCCTACTTAATTTTTTTAACATTTCTCAACCCAATGTCTATTCCAGTGAACCTTAAATGTTTTGCTTATATTTTCAAGTAGCAGTTCTCTTCAGCTTTCTTTTGGCTGGCCACAAATTGGACAGATGGAAATGGTACAGGTGTCTTTTCTAATCAGGGCAAAGGGCCACAGGGCAGAGCATCAGTCCTGTCAAGCATGGCTCTCTGCTGCTGTGAGCAGTCTCCGTGAGACAAGGTGTTTTAGGTCTTGTCATTCTAGTTTTAGGAAGGGGTAAGTTACAGTGAACATTCCTTTGCATTGTGTAATGCAGAGGGCTTGAATGACAGGAGGAACCAGCTCAGATATTTTTAAGAGGTCCATTGTCAGGGCACCTGTCTTGTAGCCCATCTCACCCAACTGATTCATAAGTTCAGTAAAAGAAACTAATCTTACTGCACTGTACAGAGTTGATAGTTTCTATTCTTTTAAAAACAATTTATAGTTGCCTTAGTTTTAAATGTTTGCTATAAACTGTTTTATTTGTTTTAAACTTCATTAATAGATTACCATCTGGAATTTGAATAATACTGGTATCACAATAAATGATTTGAAAATAGTGAACTGTAGAAAGCTGTGCTCAAGGCAGTGTACGTGCAACAACTAGCATTTCTTTGGGTAGAACAGACCAGCTCCTAGTATTTCTGTTCTCTGAGGACTAAGCAAAAGCAGTGAATTTAATTGGACATGGAAGTACAGAATTAGCAATTCTGCTTTCTTTCTTGGTAAATTAAGGAGGTTTGATCTTCTGTTACTAGGTTGATAATCTAGTGTTTTTTTAAACTATAATTACAGTAAAAGTTTCCTAAAATGATTTTAGGGTTTTAAGTGGTTTTATCATTTTGTTTCATGCAAGATAAAAAAGAATATCTAAGACACAAAGTGGTTATATGTAAAGGTACAGCAGTGGTGGCAAACCTATGCCACACATACTGCAGCAGGTTGTTATTTATCTTTGAAAGTTCTAAAAGGTTCACCATCACTGGGATAGAGCATAGGAATATGTATCTGTCACTTCTGTTAGGTGGATTTTCTTTCTTTTTTCTTTTTTCTTTTTTTTTTTGTACTGGGGATCGAACTCAGGACCTTGTGCTTGCAAGGCAGGCATGGTGCTGCTAAGCTAAATCCCTGGCAGGTGAATTTTAGATCCATGTTTGCTTTAATTGTAGAATAGTATAATTTTGTCTCATATAAACAAAGGTGATAGTCAATAAAATATGGGAAATTTGGGGTCAGAATATCCAGTTCTGTTATTCTTCTTCTAGCCTTAAGTAAATGAGCATTCTTGAAAATGCTGAGTTGGAGGCTAGGAATCATGAAGCAGTTACTATATAACTTTATGTAGAAAATCTTTATTATGTAACTGTATGTAATTCTTAATCATTTGTGGGTCATGTATGCCTTTGAGAATCTGGTAAAAGTGATGAACTATGCTCTTTAGGTTGTCCACATGCTTACACACACACACTCCTTAGAGCTGAAAAGGATAGGAATCCTTTTTTTCTAACATTTTTCAAGAATATAGACCTTATCCTAAGAACCCGAACTACATCTTCACAAAGAGTGGACTGTTTAAAGCGCTGGGATTAGTGCTAGTTATTCTGTTTTTATCATCTGCTTGTTTTATATGTCAGGTGACATCTAAATTTCAAAATCAGTTTTAATCTGAAAGGGGAAATCATGACAGAGATCCTTCTGCCTGTCATTTATTTTTAGGGAGATCACTTCCAGTTACTGTTCTTGAGCTGTTGAGAACTAGAGCTCAAGGTAATTTATAAAATACATTTCACTAGGGGTGATGAATGTATCCTACAAGTTTGAGGCCAGAAATTCAGTTCACCAGAGTTTATGTGTCCTAAAATATATTCCTTGAAGCATTTTCATGTCTCCCCCCATCATTCTGTAGGACTGTTATCAAACATACAGCAAAGTTGAGAGAATTTGCTAGTACACAGCTGTGTGCCTCCCACTCCATCCTGTTGTTAGCATTTTGCTTTGCTTTTCAGTGTATCTGTTCATTGCTTTCTGTGGTATTTTTTGTGCTATGATTTTCTTGGCTTGTATAAATTAGTTACTACCATTTGTTCTATTTGATTGAATTTTCTTCGGGTTATTATAAATTTCTTCAAATTTTTGTCTTAAGTAATATTTCCTCTCAGTGACCAAAATCCATAGGGTGTCCTCCTCAGAAGTTTTCTGTTTGTCTCAAATAATGCTCTGAGGATGCTACTTTATGTGAAATATTATGTACCCTCCCTTTCAGAAGAGAAGGTAATGTATTAATTTAAACATACCTAAACTAATTTAGGGATTTCATGCAATGAAGGGAAAGATTGTGAGGGAACATACAAAGATTGGAGATCTCTCTTGACCTTATAAATGAAGATTATGAGTGTCAAAGCTGCACAGGTAGTGATAATATATAAACTACATGGGGGTTCTTGACTTTTTGGAGTTCTTGGCACATTTTTGTGCTGCGTTGTTTTACCTTATTTATTCCAGTATATCTCAATAATACAAATAATGGTGGTAGGTGTATATACTCCTAGAATGCCTGCTTTGCATCAGTCATGGTGCCAGAACTTTTATCTCTGTGGTTTCTGATTTCTTTAGCAGAGGAAGCATTTTCTTTAATTGATGACTAAACACAGAATATGCACAGAATCATTCCAACTAGTACCTGGTAGAGCCTGGATTCATATCCATGATTGTTTGATTCCAAAGTTTGTGCTCTTTCCACCATAAAATCCTCTATTAGCTGGTTCATTATGCTCTACATGGCTCCCTAATCTTATCTTATTGATAGTCTATTTTGTTTCTTTAGGTCCTGTTTACCTTTCTGTTTAACTTACATGTCAGCATTTCCATACATCCAAATTTTAAAACAATGTTTTTCTTTTCCAGAGTGCTCTTATGCCTGCACAGTTGTTCTTTAAGACAGAAGATGGAGGCAAATATCCAGTTATATTTAAACATGGGGATGATTTACGCCAAGATCAACTCATTCTTCAAATCATTTCACTTATGGACAAGGTGAACATAACTTTTATGCTATTAGGGGACACTTTTTCATTTTGGAAAACTGGTTTAGTGTATAGGCTATTTACAGAAACAGAAGTGTTAATAATATTCAGTTTCAGTCCTAGAAAGCTCAACAGTGTCCAGTTGACCTTGAACAGGTTTGTTTTGGTGCACTTCAGAGTGTCTCCAATGAGGGCTGCGGAGCTGCGTGCATTCCATAAAAATGGTTCCAAATTAACGTCTCGTGTCAGATTTAGTAATTTCTAGTCAGTCTAATAGACCTTTTTTTTTTTTTTTTTAATCCTATCTTTGTTTCTGGTGTTTAGAGGAATATGCTTCCCATCATTTCTTTGTTTCTGAGTTTTAAAATATTTTAAGCTCATAAAGGACTGCATAAAATGGTAGGAGGATCCCATGTACCATTATTGAAAACTGATGATAGAGATTCAGAGTTAAAAATCTTGTCCTGCCTCCAAAAATTAATAAATGTGTTCTGATAATGAAAGTTAATTTAGTCAACATTACTTTAAGGATACCTCCTAAATCTTTATTAAAATACTATAGTATTTTTCCTCAGAACTTTTATTTGCTTAATGTATTTTATCCTCTGATTAAAAGCTGTTACGGAAAGAAAATCTGGATTTGAAATTGACCCCTTACAAAGTGTTGGCCACTAGTACAAAACACGGTAAGTTAATTTCACATCATGATTGTTTATTTCAGTGTTGCATGAGTGCAGTTTTCCTTACATGAAAATTTTTAAGAATGTTAGAGATTTAACTTATTTGTAGCCCTGAAGAACAGTTGGGCCAGCCTTTGTTCTCTCCCTTCTTCCCTTTTTTGCTGTTCTCTCTCCCTGCTCCTGCCTTCCCTCCCTTTCTTTTCCTGTCTTTTCCTTCCCTTCCTTCCTCCTTCTCACCGTCCCTTTCTCTGTATTCCCTCTTTTCCTTCTCTCTCCCCTTTTCATTTTTTAAATTCTTTTCCTGCTTGTCTTCCCCTTTCTCCTTTCCTAACTCTCTTTCCCACTTCCGCTTCTCTCTTCCTTTGTCTCCCCTACCTTTCTTCTGTCTTTCTTTCCTTCCATTTTTACTTCTTGAAATGATAAAGCAGCATACTGGAAGAAAAATTAACACTTTCATGATGTATTTCTTTGAAGTCAGATGGGTGCAGTTCATATTTTTCGCATTGTGATCTGTGCCCACAGTCATCCTTTTGAGAATTACTGTGGCCTGGAAAAGCTTTATACTGTGCCCTGGTTGTAAGAGCCACAGCAAACAATATCATCAACTGAGTTCATTTTTATGTATTTGACTTGAGTATACAAATAGATATATTCATACACTTGTATGTATATACATGTATTCTAGCATGTGAGTCTTTTTGTGATTAAATGACCTTTGGAAGTTTGGTAGAAGTTTCCCAAAGAATGTTTACCTAATGCTTAATTTCACTGTCTTATGCTTTATGCCTGCAGTTGCCTTAGAGAATCAAAATCGCTGTTTTACTTTCTCTCCTTTTCCCTGGCAACTCCTAGATCTCTTCAATGTTTTCATCACCCTTCTGATTTTCCCCTTGGGATTGTCTTTCCAAAAATGCAGATGTGCTTCTTCACCATCCTGCATAAGTTATATACTAGCTTTCATTTGCTCTTGGGACAAAGACCAAGAGGTTTTACCTAACCCTTAGGTTCTTGAGATGTGTGACTCCTGAGACCTACCTAGAGCCTGTTCTGTCTTTGCATCGGAGGTGTCAGGCACACCAGCTGCCGTGTGTCTTCTCTCAGACACCATTCTCATCTCAGTCTTAGAGCCTGCGCCTGTGCTAGGATCGCTATCAGATGTTCCATCTCACATAGCTTTACCTGTTGCCTTTATGATACTTAAATACACAACTTACATGTCCGATGTCCTTTGTTTCCTGTGTAACTTCAGTCTCCTTACACTGTTTAATTCATAGTATTTTCTCCAAGTAAAGCTTATAAGTGGTAAAATACACTGCAGGGTCAAGCATCTAGTTTTGCTTACTTGGCATTTTCTTGTTACATAGTAGAAAAATAATAAACAGCTGCTAAGTAAGTTAATGCAGAGTATTCTGTATTTGTGACATAAGAATAAAGGAGACATTTCTTAAGGTAAGTCTCACCCATACCAGATAATAGTCTATAATCCTGAAATATCATTGTTTTGATTTTTTCCATATATTTGTTATTTTATGCTCCTGTTGTTGTCTCCAGATTTACCAGACTTATTCTCATTCTCATTCACATACTATTCCCTTCCAATTTGTTTTGGTAGTGTAAGGAATTTATACTTCCCTCTTATGTCATTTCCAGGAAAGGAAAGGGTAGAGTATTAGATGAAAGCAGCCAAATGAGTATATATACAGTTCTAGGATTTGGTGATCATATTTCAGAATCCTAAATCTTTTAGAGTGATTTTAAATTTGCCCCATACAGTATTTAATTGTGATTTGTTATAAAACTACAAAAAGGAGAAATTTTTGATGCTAGGATTTAGAAGCTTCATCACTTACCTTATGTTCCTCATGTTCAATAATGGCAGATTCGCATGGAGAAACAAAACAGATGAATCAGCTTAACTAAAAATAAAAGTTTCCTGGTAATTACTATGAGATGCCATATGAGTGCCGGTATAGACTTAATGTAGTGTTCACAGATGTTTTTAAGTTAGATGTGGAATGTATCCATTATAGATGAATGTTATTCTCCACGGAGCCTGTACTCCTTTGTCAGTGTGTGTGCTTAATGCAATGCATTCATTTCTGTGTAGGCTTCATGCAGTTTATCCAGTCAGTTCCTGTGGCTGAAGTTCTTGATAAGGAAGGAAGCATTCAGGTACAGTATTGATTTTAAATGTTTACATGATTCATGTTACCAGTATCCAATTACCAGTATCCAGTTTTTAGGAAGAATATATGGAATAAAAATGAAAGTGTCCTCCGTCCTTTACAAGTTTTATTTGCTGTTTTTCTTTCTTTAGAAGGAAACATTGTTCACAGTTGGAAATTCTCCCATGTTAGTACAGTTCTTTGAACACTGCATGGCACATAATTGAGGATCAACAGTTAATTGAACAAATAAAAAATTTGTTAAAGGTTTATGTCGCATTGTATTTTGAAGTTTGGAAATACTGCAATTTATTGAAGCATTAATTGATCAACCTTTTCATTATTTCCTATTTTTGTTATTCCGAACAGTGCTAAGTGACATTCTTGCTCATATATTTTTTGTACAGTTGCACCCATATTACTGCAGTTTTTATTCATTTGTTACTGGAGTAGTGTCTCCCATCACGGCAGACTCTTCAGACTCTGGTGCGCTTATTGAATTCCTACCATTCTTTTGTTCAGTCAGCATCTAACTGTCTTTTGGACTAGACATTTTGTTGGTTATTACAGTTTCAAAATAGTTAATTTGCTTAATTGTATTAGATTCTTAAACAGGTAAATAATGTCTTCTCAGAACTTTTTTAGGAAATACGCACCAAGTGAAAATGGGCCCAATGGAATAAGTGCTGAAGTTATGGACACTTATGTGAAAAGCTGTGGTGAGTTTTTCAGGCTACTACCTTCTGTGTGTGTGATTGAATAAAGCAAAGCTGGCCAGCCTGATATTGCTGTACTCATAGGCACTTAGAACATGTTAAGAGGTAAGTTTTCTATAAAAAAAAGAATATAAGATATAGAATGTTGATAAAAGAAGGCATTAGTGTTTTAATGTGATAGTAATGACAGGGTTTAAATTCTTTGTTAGTCTTTATTGTTTCACCTAACTATAATCGCGAGTTACCTCTGCCTAGAAGCTGTTAATTTTCTCCTAGGTTTTCTTGTTCTTGAGGAACCACAAGTAGGTAGACTATGGAGAAAGTCTCAGTGAGAAAATAATTGTGCCTTAGTTAAAAGCTAAGTTGAACTAACAGTGCTGTTAAGAGAGGGCCTCTAATGATATTTTGGTGTCAGTACTTATAGGCCATTCTTAGAAGGGAGTGAGAAGTAGCATCCTGAAGGGATTAATTTATATTCTTCCGTCATTTTTGCCTGTCTTCATGAATGTATTAAGAATTTTAAAAACCAAATATTTAAAGAAAGAATTTAAAGAAGCTAGCACTAGAGTTGAACCCTGAGTAATATGTGATATATAATAGTTATATTTGTTTGATATAATACAATATTTATGTTTATGTCCATATTTAAGCCGCTACTTAAGCAAACAAAGCTGAGGGAACAAGGTAGACATTTAGCAACTATATTTAAAGCTGCATATTATTTTATGGTTTAGAAATTGCTTCCTTATACACAGTATTTTGTTTTCACATTTCTATGATGTAGTATTTAAGATATTTTTAACCTCGTGGAACCTAAATCAAATGAACTATTTATTTATTTTGGTATGGGGGTTCGAACTCAGGATCTTGTACTTGCAAGGCAGGCAGCAGCACAACTGAGCTAAATCCCCGGCCCAAATGAACTTTATAATATTTGTTGTTTTTCAGTATGGTGACTTTTGTTGTGAACATGTGGTTCAGTCTTATTTCTATAAATAGCTAAAATAAACTTTATTTTTGTAAATACTATTTTACAATACTGGAGTTTTGTAAAAGCCATTATATAATTTTATATGTTTGCAAGTTACATTACTATCAATATTCTAAGGGGAAAAATAGATGTAGCATGGGAAAATAAGCTATAAAAGCATTGGTGTTTGCTAAATTCTACTTTTGTAGTTTAAATAATTGCTAGATTTATAGATTTTAACTGAGAAAGCTAAAAAAGCAGATGCCAATGAGTCAGCCCCAGCATCGATCGTGTAATTTTTCTTAATAGTTTAGAAGACTATGGTGTGAATTTAATAAATGCCTTTACTACTGAAGAGAGAGCATTTAGTTTTCTATGTGCTAGCATGTCAAGATTGCTTCTGTACAAACTGTTGTTTAAAAAAGCCTTTCATTTACTTTTGTTTTTTTGAAGGTAACAGTTAAAGATTATGGGATAATTGACAGTTTATTATATATTTCTGTAGGTAATTCATACTCAATGTCATATTTAAAATATTTTCAGTCTGAAATAAGAAATGCTAGACACGTTATAATTAAGATTTCCTGAAAACTACTCTTGATACAAATAACTTTTACAATTTAACAAGATTCAAAAAACCCTTTTTTCTGTAGCAAATAGTAAAATTTTTTTGAGTTTCAAATGATAGAGTTTTAATAGATCCAAAGGAAATTACAGATCTGAGGATTTAGGTGAGAAGTCAGAGATAGAAGCAAATTGAAATTAAAGTATCACAAATTGCTTTGAGATTCAGTGGGATGTGTAACCTGGTTTGCATTTTTTTCCCTGTTACCGCAGCTGGGTATTGTGTGATCACATATATACTTGGAGTTGGAGACAGGCACCTGGATAATCTTTTGCTAACAAAAACAGGTAAGAAATAATGGCTATCAGCAGACATCATTTATATGCCAGTGATTTTAAATCCAGACTACTTAATGAAATAAGTTGAATAAGTGAAGCTAAACCAAAGCATCTTTAAAAAGTCCCTTAGGTGGTACTGAGGGAGAACATTTAGAGACACTCTCTTCCCCTGTAAGAATCACTTTAGTAGTACAGTAATCCTACAGATGATTACCTAGACCAGCATGGCAGACCTATGGCGTGCGTGGGACAGCAGGCACACAGAACCCTCTGTCAGCAGGCGAGCCAAGTCGCCCCAGCAGGTGAGCATTGGATATTCAGGTTTAATTGCATCGTTAGCACTTTGCAATAAATAACTGGGTTTTGGGTTGCATTTTGAGCACTCGGTCTCTAAAAGGTTCGCCATCGCTGACCTAGACCTTGCTTCTGTATTTGCAGTATGTCTTTGCATGGAAACCCCATAATATGTGCACACAGTCCATTCTTGTATTGTGCAGATTAAGTTAAAATGTTCTTTCTCTTACCGAAATGTGCTTAATTCACTTTAAAGTGTGTCTCTGGTTGTTTGATTTTCCTCTTGGAATTCCATGGAATAATCATTCTTAGAGCTTCTTTTTTTTTTTTTTCTGAAAATTTTTGTCTTTTTATTTTACTGATTCACTCCCAAGGGCTAGAACCGTACCTGGAACATTCTTGGGGATGTGTTATGTACAGGTGCTGACTCCCCACATGGAATGTAGACATTACTATTACTACAAACATACTCATAAAAAAGAAAGCAAAAATTAGTGAATAAAATAATCCTCCCAAATTCATTCCATTTTCTCCTTTTTTTGTTGTTCCTTCCTTCCTTTCTCCCTCCTTCCTTTTGTTGCCCTTCCCATTTGAACATTTTCCCATTTCCCAGTACCTATTACGCATTTTAGTCTTGATTTCCGCTTTCGGTTTCTTACACCAGAGAAACAAGGCAGTATTTAAACATGTGCGTCTGATTTATTTCACTTAAGAGTATGGCTCAAGGTCCATCCATTTAGCTATAAATGTCTGAAGTTCATCTGTCTTCACAGCACAGTAATGTCTAAAAACAAAAAAATCACATCATCTTTATCCATTCATCAGTTGATGGGCACGTGGGCTGTTTCCAAGATTTAGCTGTTACAAACTGTGCCACTATAAACGTGGGCAGCTTCCTTCTTGCTGATAACTCTTTAGCCTTATATCTTTTGACATGGTATCTGTACAGACAGCTTCTAAACGTGAAGCGCTTTGTGTCAATCCATTACTTTAACTTCAAGTAGAATTTTCCAGTTGTGTACCTGAAATAGTAATTATAGAAGGCCAGTTACAAAAGCTGTCCCTTTCCCCCTACTTCTCTAAAACCTGTTCCTTACCTCCTTTTTCCATCTCAGGAAATAACAGTATCGTCCACCAGGTCACTCAAACTGTAGACCTAGAATTGTATCTGAATATCTTTCTTAGTCCCATCTCACATACCAAATGTATTAGAAAATCTTATCTACTTCTCACCTCAAGAGAAGATCATGAATTTGCTCACTGTCTGTGTTTCCACTATTCTACCCTCTTTGAAGCCACCAGCGTGTTTTGCCCAAAGAGTAGAAATAAAACATGAACTCTTTATTTTAATTCTGTGGCTTGCCCACTCTAATCTTCTGTCTGAAAGTTAGTCTACTTCTGGCTCAGGGCAAGTGCCCTTGTTTTCTCTTTCTGGAAAGTTCTTCTCACAAATGTTTGCAAAGCTGATTTTTAGTTATTTGAGTTCTAGTAATATTTCTTTAGTGAAGCCCTCAACTCTTTTAATTGGAACAACATGCATATCTATCCTCCTTTATTTTTATTACTGATTTATTTGTAATACTTATTAACTAAAAGAACAGTAACTTTTTGTTTAATTCAACAAGTATTTATTGAACGTGTACTAGATGCTGGGGAGGTAGCAACAAGGACAGAAATCTATGCACCATTGAGCATGACTGTCATCATCTCCCCTTCAAGATGTAAGTCTTGAGAGAGAAGGGCTCTGTCCTCTAGGTTACCCCCAGGCCCATGGAGCCTTGAATAACACTTTAATAAAAGTGTTCAGTAAATCACTATTGAATTAAGAATGAGTAAATATTTCTGTATCCATTTCTTCTTTTTGCTAAATCAAGTTTTTTTCAGACTTCTTGCAGAAATAGCTTTTCTAATTACTACTTAAATTGATTTCTCAGCTAGGCATGGTGGTACACATCTGTAATCCCACCACTTGGGAGGTTGAGGCAGGAGGATCACTGAGTTCAAGGCCAGACTGAACTACATAGCAAGACCCTGTCTCAAAAAGACAAAACAAAACAAAAAAATAAGTTGATCTCTCATAGAAGGATATTTTCTGATTTTTTTAAATTCCAAATTATGATAGCCAGAATTTAACGTAATACTTCAGACATAGTCTGACCAATTGTTAATGTAGTCATCCTCTTAATTCTTACAATCTAGAGTTTCATGTATACATTTTAAATTATTACACTTGAAAAATCATCTGTACTAATTTGCATTTGTGAAGTCATGTCTGGAAGAGGCAACTCTTTTAATAAGGACAAAAGGATATACTCAGGTAGTCATTTGCTAATTTAGTAAAGGATATTTATAAAGTATTTGTTTGGAGAAAATTATAATTTGGCAAAAGTTTTCATTCATTTTATTGACTCTTTTTGCTTGAATCTTTTAACCATAAGAAGAAAGCTACCAAAATGCTACCACGTATTTCTACTGTGATTATTTGGGAATCACAGTAGTATTCTCTAATTCATAGAGTAGCAATATCCTTCAATATTATATTCACAGATCTTGCTTATCTCTTTTGAAAAATTTTCAGATAATACAACACACGTTTTTCTTTTTCTTCTCACTTTTTGAAAAGTATTCTCTCATCTCTGTGTGTTGATAGGAGTATTTTAGGAGTCAGGTTTGGAAAAAGTAGTTACCTAATGTGTTCTTTTAGTTTAGGTCTCAGTTGTAAACTGTAAAATTTCAGAAACAAGCTTTAAACTTCTTATTATCAATTTTCCACTAAAGGGTGCTTCACATTTCTCTTTAAAAATCAGAAACTTTAAAATGTGCTAGATAAGAGGCACATTCCTTTTCTTTTTTTCTTTTTTTTTTTCTTGGTACCAGGGATCAAACTTGGGTCCTTATGCTTGCACAGCAGGTGATGAAACCACTGAGCTAAATCCCCAGCCCAACAACCTTTTCTTGTAAAACAGCCATTCAACAAAACAAAATAAAACAATAAATTTTTGTTTTTGTTTCTTAACTTACCTACTCTTTAATTATTTCATCCAGGTATGTTATGCAGTTAGAATTTTAAGTCTTTCTTACTAGGGAAAAAACCTCACAAATTCTCAATTTAGTTTGAACAAAATTAAATTATAGAAAATAAGACGGATCATGTTAAGATGAATATAAGTGTCAGACACTCATCAACTTCTGACCATTTATAATTAATTTAAAATTTTTTGTGTTTACACAGCAAATCCATGTTTCAAAGCAGTTTCACGTTGTAGTGATTATATATTTTTTATAAACAGATGTCATATATTTTTTATAAACAGATGTCATATAACTTAGCTAAGGTGAATTCTGATTCTGGTTCACTCTAGGAAGCACATTTCAGTGCTTTTACTTAAAAATACCTCATATTTTGAAGCATCTTTCATTGTTTTGCATTTATTGTGCCTTGAACAAAAATTTTATACCATATTAAAAATTGTAAACTTTGGATTTTCTTAGGTAAGTGTCCAATCTTTCAACAACTGATGGGGCATTTTTTAGATACATCAAGCAAATAACATGCATTCCATTCCTCAAAATAAAACATCGTTGTCTTCTGTTCTCATTTGTCATCCAGGGAAGGTTTAGAGTATTGCTCTGCTTCAAAGTGCAGTGAATGGTAATTACGAGTTCCACCGCGTCATCTATCCCTGTCCCAGGTTCATCTCGATGGTGTCATCTGGGGCTTCGCCTTTGTCATACTGTTCTTCCCTGTGAATATAGATGAGACAAAAAAGATCCATCTAAGAATTGTAGGCATGTGTGAAAAAAAATTATTAACTGAATAGGGAATTTCAAAATCAATTCAAAGGCAGTGTGCTAAAATACAAGCTATGAGGCTCAGCTACATGTTTCCTAGAAGTTTCTTTTGACCCTGGTTTGTGAGATTTTGGAAACTTTCAGGTTGGTGGAAGTTTTCTCACTTGTGCAGCAGAGGGCACTGTGTATCCACCTAGAAGTGAAAGTGCTGCAGTGTCATTGTCAGCATATTGCTGTTTGATCAATTATAACATTCTTTTCTTTCTTTTTTGTTTTTTTGGTTTTTGGGTGTTGTTTTTTTTTGTTTTTGTTTTTGTACCAGGGATCGAACTCAGGACCTTGCGCTTGTGAGGTAGGCACGTTGCCACTGAGCTAAATCCCTGGTCATAACATTGTTTTCTTGAAGCAGATTTGGAGTGGCTGATGTTTTACTTTTTAATGCATTACTATAGCACTCTTAGGGCAGGAAGCGAACAAATTCAAACAGGTGAGGAATTGGAAAATGACTTTTCCCCCCTAGACTTGATGTTCATAAAGGAAGCCTTAAGAAGTTTGTTCGGGCTAACAGTTGTAGTACTTGGTTTGAATTTCTTTCTTTCTTTCTTTCTCTTTTTTTTTGACAAAGAATTTTTTTTTTGAGGATTTGAGGGGCATGAAGTCTGGATAACTGAAAACCTTGTTTACTGCTCATGTTATACAGACTTTACAATTGAATTAATACATAAATGACCAAAATAATTCACAAATAAATACAGGGAGCTCAGCATCTTTATTAAGGAGAAATAATCAGTTCTAGGTCCTAAAGTTGTCTCTTCTATTCTTGAGTTATCTCTTTGGGAGAGGAATATTAGCATCCTGTCTCTTAGTACTTCAGAGTAAGATGTTTTGAGTATTAGAAAGCTCAAGGTAAAGAAAAGCAATCAGTGCTATCCTAATAGAACATTTTTCTCTTAAGTATCTTCTATCCTAATCTTCTTTATTATTCTTTAATACTAGTGACATTGATTAACTTTTTTTTTAATTCCAAGGAAAACTTTCATGTTACAATTAATATGTGAAGCTCAAAATTTTAGGTAACTTTGGATAACTTATATCATATATGTCTTCTTTTCTAAATGTATAAATAATACTAAAACTTTTTTCCTGGTGGTTTTTTAAAAAATGAATAAGTGAACTGAGTTTTACATGTCCTTTTTATCTACCCTTAGGGTTTCCAGGAAAATATTTCATGTCTATAATATATTTTATCCATGGACATCCTGTTTACCAATGTTGATCTATTGTCCATAGTTGATACATAAGACCATCTGTGCATCCTCTTTTTATCCACAAGTACTTTTTAGTCTTCATTAATCATTTCTTTAAGGTTTAATAATTAGAACATGTCTTTGTATGTATTATTTTCTTTAGACACTATTTTAAATGTTCGATCTGTTGAACATTACTTACATGTTCAGTATTGGGGAGTTAGTTATATACTTACCAAAACCTGTCATGAGAAAGTTGTTAAAGCTTGTTGTAAAGGGTGCTTTTTAAAAAAGTTTATTGTAACAGGGCATGGTTTCTTTTCATATGAGGCAATTTAAAAAAAATGATAAGATGCTATACTTTTTATCTGTAAGGAGCTGGAAATCACCTTATGGGAAAAGTAACAGGCTAAATTATGAAAAAAGCACTAGACTTGTATGGAATGTAAAGGAAGAAGAATATGGGCCAGGGATTTAGCTCAGTGGTTCCACTTCCTGCCTCGCAAGCACAAGGTCCCGAGTTCAATCCCTGGAACCAAAACAAAAAGGGAGAATACACATTCCAGTAGAAGCTGAAGAAGCATAGTCTTTCCACATAATAATATGTAGGCTAGTTACAGTACTTTGAAGTCATATTATGGAGGGAAGTCAAGCTACTTCTTTTTGGATCATCTTCTATATGACATAGCTTTATTCATTGGAGTGAAATTGTAGACTAAATTGTATTTATTTTCTTATCTGGTGATGGTACTGGAAATGAACCCAGGGCTTTCACACTGTACTACATTCCCCAGTCCTTTATTATTTCGAGACGGCCTTGCTAAGTTGCCTTGCCTGGGTTCAAACTTGTGTGATCTTCCTGCCTGCCTCAGTCTTCCAAAATGCTGGGATTTCAGGTGTTCCCCGCCTACTGGACTAGGTGATGTATTCTTTAATGCTGGGTGGATTCTGTATTTGTTTTGCTTTGCAGTGAATCATTGAGGGGGTGGTGTGGATTTTAATCTCCACAATAAACTAACCAAAGTTGTGAGTCGTATTAGTACAAATTAGACCAAAAGTGCCTAAACTTCAGCTGGTATTATAACAACAATTGCCTGGGGAGCATGTAAAAATACAGATTAATGGGCTCCAAGCTCAGAGTCTCTTAAACTATTTAGAATGTAGGGCAAGGCCTGAGAATTTGCTCTTATAGCAAAAAATACTATCTATAGCTCTCTGAAAAGGTTATTAAAATTCTCTTCCTTTTTAAAGTCTGTATCTGTTTGGGATCAGATTCATTTTTTTTCTAGCATAGAATGGAAAAGCAGTAACCATGAAAATCCATTTGTCTCCTATTAAGCTAGATGTTAATGATATTAGCAGAATGTAAGACAATCCCCTCTTCATTTTGTGTTTTGGAAGTTATTTTCATAAAAAGCATGTTATAATTACTGATTATTTTTAAATAAATTAGTATTTTAAAAAATCACTTAATTTCAAATGTAGTAAATATTCATAGCTACAGCTCACATAAACAATGTTTTGCGGGTTCCTCAATTTTTAAGAAATAAAGGGATCTTGACACTAAAATGTTTCAGTTATGCATTGAACACCACTGTTTTTCATCATCAGTGAGTTATTCTGCTTTAGACATCAAAGTTGTTCTCCATAATAAAGGAATATTGCAGTAACTAAGTCTTCATTTGTTTAATGATATGAAAATGTGTAACATTTAATATTTTTCTTGAATGGAGCTAGAACATAGTCAGGTATACTAAGTAAGCTATGGTTTCCCCTTTTCATTAGTTAGCTTAATAATATGAAACAATTAGATAATTGGGATGTCTATACTAATTTTAATTTTTATGTACTCAAAATTGTTTCTGGAAATAAATTGCATCATTATTGTGCTTTTGAATATGAGAATACCTCTAACAAACTATAGTTTAAAGTTTGGTAAATATTGGGAGCAATGGGAATGTGTTTTTTTATAGAAAACTTTTGATTTCAAAAATACAGATTTAAGTTTTCTACTTAGTTACTGTTCTCATTGCTGAGACAGAATGCCCAGCACCCAAAGTTAAAGGAAGAAAGGTTTATTGTAGCTCACAGTTTGTTGAGGTTTCACTCCATAATTTGCTGGATCCAAGGCAGGGTGGCATGGCAGAGGGGCATCACAGAAGAAAAACAATTCATGCTGGGCAGAAGGCAGCAAAGTAGCAAGGAAGCAAGCAACTAGGAGCAAGGGATAACAGCAGCCCTCATTCTATCCCTTATATTCTATCCAGGATACTCGCTCTTTAGGGGAAGGTAACATTCACACCCAGGGAAGACCACTGTCAATCCTAGCATCACATCCTTAACCCCAGCATTGCACACTCCAGCCTCCTCTGAAAAGCCTCACCTGTGACTGCATGAGGCTTGGTGGGGGTGGGGGCTGGATACAGCCATAACAGTCACCTTCTTTGTTTCTGAGTTTAGTGGCATAACTACAGGAAAGGCACATTCACATAAGAAATAAAGGGATTTTTATAGGAAAATTGTAATGGAAATTTAAAAGCAAAGCTCTACCATTAAATATTTTTAATTTTTATAGTATATTCTTTTTAATCCAAAAACCTCAAAATGTTTTGAGCTACAGTTTTACAAATAAGTTTATGTCACTTATGCAAATAACAGAAACATTTAATTAACACCTTAATTCTGTGTCAAGTTGGGAGAAAAAGGTGGTAATTATAGTGAACAGCTTGTTTTATATAAACTTTACTTCTTGACTCTTTAAGGGGATAGATTTAAGTAAGACCATGCTTCTTGAGTTTCTTAATTAAGCAATTTTTTTATATTTCATAGAGTGCATTTTTAAGCCCTTACAATTTGCATTTATTGATATTGACTTCTAAAAACCATTCTCTTTGGTAGGTATGTATGTATGAGAATGAACTTTCTTAAAATATTAATAGCCTCTTTTCAAAATACATGGCTCTTTGAACTTGCAAAGCATAACCATGGTTTCATTGTTAGATACTGAATCTATTATGTCTTATAACAGAACCACAACCCATTCTTCTGGAGTTTTCTTATAAGAAGGATAGAAATATACCCTTCATTTGTAAGCAATGATACATAGCCAACATTGAAATTCCAGTAATACTTGTAATCAAATGAAGAAGATTGGACTAGGTTCCATATTAAAAGCATCATGCCCATTAAATAAATCATGTGTGATAGTAGCTTTGTTGAAAAGACTGATCCAATTGGTTATCTACTCAAGTGCTCAGTATCATTAGGAATTAGAAATTCATTAGGAATTATACTGTTAACAAATGGTATTTGATTAATAAAATAAAACAACCATTGTGACGCTCGCCTGTGATCCCAGGACTTGGGAGGCTGAGGGAGGAGGATGACTGTGAGTTTAAAGCCAGCTTGGGCTTATAGTGAGTTCAAGGCCAACCTGAGCTGCATAGTGAGACCCTTTCTCAAAAAAACCAAGTCAATCAATCAGACTAAGAGTTCATTTCTAACTGTAACATTGTGAGTTTTACATTCCTGTACTTCTTGAAGGGAAGAATTGTTTAAAAGGTAGACAGTTGGGAACTCTAGAATGAGAATAGAGCACTAAGAGATGTGCTTATCTAGTTGAACAGAGAATAAATATGTAGTTGAAGGCCATGAAATCCTTAACAAAAGTTGATCATGGACTTTTCAGCAACTCATGGAAAATTAAAAGAATAGCATACGCCCTGGAACCTTAGGAGATTAGATGATACTTTTTCAGTGAGTACTACAGTTACTAAATTGCTTTTTCTGAAACTAGTTTCTCATATTTTTGGAATCGTAGACTTCCTTTAAGAATCTCTTACAGTATATGGATTTCTCGAAAACTCCATTGCATTGTTCTTGGACTATTAAAGCCCATTTTGGGTTTCTGAAAAAGAGCTTCCCTTCCCTTCCCTTCCCTTCCCTTCCCTCCCCTCCCCTCCCCTTCCGATAGTACTAGGGATTGAACCCAGAACCTTACACATTCTAACCATGTGCTTTACCAGTGAATTAGGCCCACAGCTCTTGCGAAGGAATGTTTTAATTGGGAGTGGTACATAAGAAGTGATACACATTTAAATGGAGGTGAAACCCCCTAGGAAAGTGATGGCAAACCTATGGCTTGTGTGCTGCAGCGGACGCACAGAGCCAAGTCGCACAGCATCACCCCTAGCAGCCAAGCATCTCATAACAGCACACCAAATGCTATTTCAATAAACAGCTGTTTATATCACTGAAAGCTCTGTTATTGTGTTGTTGGTTTTTTTTTGTATATCCTTTTATTGGTACATTTTAGGTGTACAATATAATGACATTCATCATTGGAAATATGCACCTTTACATACTCTCTTGGTTCTTATTTTTCCCCCTTCCCCTGCCCTCCCTTCAACCCCTCCATCCCTCCCTATTTACAAAGGCTTTGTTTACA
>NW_004624779.1:16404841-16442714 GCF_000247695.1 Heterocephalus glaber
TTCATTGCTAGTTCAGGGAGTCCAGGTGGTTGAGTATCAGAGTGTTCCATCTCTTTTCCCTTTGGGGTTGCTGTAGGTGATCTGGAAGTCTGGTTCTGTGGCTTGTTCACCTGTCTTCTCATTTTGACGCAGGGGTGGTAGTGTAGGGTGGGTATATGTTCTGGTGCCCACGCAGCTCACCTCCTCT
This sequence comes from Heterocephalus glaber, assembly GCF_000247695.1. The sequence goes on from NW_004624779.1 coordinate 16,405,029, forward strand.
GGGCTCAGAGCCGTGGTACGCCTACCCAGAAGCTTCCTCTACACTGGGAGCCGCAGCATGCCTACCCGGAAGCCTCCTGCCGGGGAGCCATGGCGCGGCGATTTGGAGGTCTCTTTTTGTTATTGTGTTTTTAAGACAAAAGATGTTAATTTCTGAGTTGCTTTTTCTAAACTGAAATCTCACTATTCTGGTTTAATTGCAGTGCTGCCACTTTGTGATAAATGACTGGATTTGGGGTTGCAGTTTAGTCACTTGGTCTCTAAAAGGTTCACCATCACTGCCCTAGGTGACATGTTTGAGCATCTTAAATGTGTGTAGCATAAAGCCGGATACTAACTTCTTGTACGTCTACTTGCACATAACTATAAAACAAAAAGCAGATTTATGAATTAAATCAGTGTTACAGTATTGATTACTATAATTTGATTCAGCAACAATAACATAACAAGTGATACACTATTGCAACCAAGTTGCCACTCGCAGTAATACAGATAGTGTAGAGTAAGTTCCAGTGCTTTTACTTTTATATCTACTGTTAAGATCCTTCAGTTACTTTTCTTAATCTAAATTACTTTCAAACTTCTGTTTACTCGGGATGTTATCATATAAATTCAAGGTAAAGTCTCCATCTTAATGATGGATTGTTTTACATTGGTACAAAAACAGTATGCAGTCATTAAAAACTACATGTTAAATTTTTCATTTGGCTCTTTTCCTGAGCTGACAACGTGCGGTATGGTACCCTCATTGTGCAGTGTGGTGGCAGTGAACTGTAGCTCCCTGTGTAGTATCCCTGTGATCCCCAATATAAACCCCCTTGCTCTACAGTGTACTGTGTTGCTAAGCTACAGTAGGTTAGGTGTAGTAAATGCATTTTTGATTTACGGTGTTTTCAGTGTAACAGTGGGATTATGGGAACATAATCTTCATTGTTAAATCAGGGAGTATCTGCATAATTATTTCTGTTCTGTTAGTATTAGCTAGCATCAATTAAAATAACATTGCTGTTTGATACCAACCCCAAAAAGCAGGTGGCATTCAGATGATCCATATTTGGCTTCTATTAATTTTTGTAGATCACCATGGAAGTGAAAGAAATTAAACACAATTTTTCATAACAAATTCTAGAGGAAAATTCTTGGCATCAGCAATGTTTAAAAGTTGTCTGAGTTCGATACCTGGTACCAAAAATAAATAAATAAATAAAAATAAACAATAGAAGTTGTCTGAGCCTGAGTGATATCTGGAATTAATATGTCATTGGTAAAGTAAATGCATTGAGTATTCCTGTGTGCTAGTAATTGTCCTAGGTCTCAGGAGTATAACAAAGATAATAAAACATGATCTGTGATTGTAAGACTGCTGCTGGTTCATTAAGAGTTTTAGGGAACAAGAAGAAAAAATAGAAGGAAAAAATGGAAACAACGCTTTTGAACATGGGGAGGGGAGGGGGCTTGAGAGGGGAATGGATAAACTAAAATAAAATTTTAAAATAAATAAATTTTTTAAGCATTTTAGGGGAGGCCTGGGGTCCTATAATAGAGCTACTCTGGAGGCTGATACGTGTGGATCACAGGTTCAAGGCCAGACTGGGGAATTTAGCAAGACCTTGTCACAAATTTAAAAAGAGGGTGCTATGTGTTTAGGTTGTGGCTGAGAAAGGGGGGGTGGGATTGTTTGGCTCAGTCTCAAGTATTTAAAAAACGTTGCGGGGGGGGGGGGCTGAACAAACAGCCAGATCATTTCAAGCGTACTCTTAAAAAACATAGGTAAAGTAGGAGCCTTATTTTTAACTGCTTACCAAATGTCTGCTAATATGTAGGTAGCCCTAGTATGAGCTAGGGAAATCACTTAGCTATGGCTATCTTTGTTATAGTTTCAGAAAAAAAAAAAAGTTGTATTGGTCAGCTTTTTGGCACACATAACTTGAAAGAAAAAAGGTTTATTTTGGCCGTAGTTTCCGTTTCCGGTGCCCAGTTGGCTGGTTTCAAAGGAGAAACTGATCTCCCAGGCACCTCTTAAGCCGTACAAGTTGACAATGAAGATTAACCATCACAAAAGCCATGTTCCGGTTCCCATTCCTCTCTCTCTAATTATGATTCCTTCTCATCTCACCTCCATTGTGTGCCCTTCCTGTACTAGAAATAGCAGTTTTTTAGAAAATCAGTTCTTAAAAGATTTTGACCAGTTTTCCAATTTGACCATAACCTTTTAAGCTTAGTGTAAGTTAAAAAATAAGCACAAGGCCGAGGATTTAGCTCAGTGGTTCCAAAACCTGCCTTGCAAGCACAAGGTCTCAAGTTTGATCCCCAGTACCAGAAAAAAAGCACACAAAAAATAGTACTGGAGAGGTAGCTCAGCAGTGCAGTGATGAGGCCCTGAGTTCAATTCCTGGTACCAAAAAGAAAAATGCAATAAGCACACAAAAAATAAAAGACAAGGAGATGATTGAATAAAGGGAAAAACTTATTTTCCATGCATGTTGTAGCAGCTACTTATCTACAGCCAACTGATAAGCTTTTGGATAGTTGTTATAATCATTCATACACACGCTGTTCCTCTGTATATGAAGCCCATGCCTCAAATTTGGTACAACTCTGTTTACTCCAGATAATTTGCAGTAGTTTTCTTTATACTTACATAAAAGTAGCACTACTAACTATCTAGAATTTTACTTATATTTAGTATCATAATTGGTCATACTTGACCAGAGTCTAAGTTCTTTCTCATTTTCAGTTATGTAAAATGTCCAGATTAATTTGTCATTTAATTTTTCCTCGTGAGAAAGATGCCCCAAAGAGTTGTGAAACATGAAGCTACTTAGCTCCTTAATATGTAATAGTAGTAATTCCTGCCAGCATGAACCTCAGATATAATGGGCATATAAATATCAATTCAGTGTATCCAGAGATCTTCAAGTTGTTCAGAATTTCATTTCTAAGTAGTATCTGAAGAATTTAAGACAGTCTTTTCTAAGCAGCTTTAAGAGACCTGATTGTCAGATAATAAATGGCTTGGTTTAGTTTTAAGTCCTGTTGGATTAAAATGATTTTCTCCTCTCGACTGATAGGGAAAAGTTTTAAAGTAAGGTTAGTAGATTAGCTATTAAATTAGTTGTGAAAGCAGAATAGGTAGTGTATCCCTTTAAAAGCTTGCCTTAGCCCATTGCTTCTATTGTTTTAAGTGAAGGTTATATAGCTCCTTTGATCTGCAGCTCCGCTATAGATAACATCCTAGCTCTGAAGAACAAAGTGGGAATCCTTGAACAAACTTGTGATGTATGTGCCTTAACTGTCATTTGTTTAGGACTGTAATCAGTGACAGAAACCACCTGTGTCTAACCATTAAGCAGGAATTGGAACTTTATTTACTAAGACCACTAGGGATGAGATAATGACGGACAAAAGTATAAAAGGTGATGGACAAAGAACACAGGGCACGGACTCCGGCCAGACCAGTTTCTGGCATTCCTGCCACTCATGAGTAAATTTTTATTTTACCCATCTTCTGTGTCTCTGTGTGTTTCTTTCCACGATTCCGGAACAGACTAAGTGGCATAACTTCTGGAATGGAGCAAAGCTATTGATATCATTATTCTCTCTTTAATTGAGGTTTTTGTTGTTGTTGTTGTTGTTGTGGTTGTTATTGTTTTCTTGACATGTCTATCGATATAACTTGTTTGGGAACATGTGTTTATTGTGCACCAGTTACTTTGATATTAATTATATTCTTACATTCTCTAAATCTGCCTCACGAGAGAGTTACTAATATCATCCTGTTGTGCAGTTAAGCGAGTGTGTCAAGGCCACATATTCAACCATGTGAAGCTTGAAGGGCTCTTTTGTGCTACAGGGCAACTGTACTCCTGGATCCGGGTGCTTGCCAGTGCACACCTGCCCTGAACCTTCACTGCTTTCTAGCCTGAGCAGCTGTGTGCCCATTTTTTCATGTGTTTCCCAGGCTGACTTAATGACAGTAATAATGCTCAGACAAAGCAGTATAAATGTCTTAGTGGCACAGTCAGTATGTAAAAATATTTTGCAAGATGGCAAATGTGTTCAGAAACCCAGTAAATGTAATTCAAGAAGGAAAGCTTTTGGCTAGGACACTTGAGGGGGAGAAACCAGGCTCTCAAATATGACAGGATAAATTTCTATATAAAATAGGTCATGTATTATAAGATGGGCAAGAGTAGGCAGATTGTATTAGAAAGATTTTTGGTTAGCTTTTTAAGCTAATTCATTCAGTAATGAGTGCCTACTGTGTGTCAGAAACCGTTTTGAGGCTGGGGATATAAATCCTGCACAAGGGAGACATAAATCCTAAACCTCTGGCTTGCAAGATCTCATATCATAGGTTCCATGCAGTTACTTTTTGGGTTAAAATGTGTCCATACTGTATGGTTACTTGTAAATAACAAGAGGTTTTACAAATTCTGAGGTGAGTCATCCTCTAAAGCGAATTATGACATTTTTCCCTGTCTGTGCTATGAATTTAGAGCGTTTTTTTGACAGGAACTATGTGTGTTCAGCTCTTGGTAGACAAAAATGCTGTATTTGGTTTCCTACTCTGAAGCTAATGAGTGACAGACTAGTTGAAAATAGTTTAGCTGAAACTAACAATGTAATTTGAAATTTGAGGGATTTTTTTTGTAGTTATAAAGGAAAGATTTATGCACTTCAGGAATACTTAAATTAAAAATAGTCTTCCTCTGCATGAAGTGCAGTTCACCTAAATTTGTTAGCATGATAAATTTGCTAATAGATTTTAATTTATGCTGATTGCTTAAAAAGTTGTCCAGAATTTGGTTTTAGAGATCTAAGTACTATGTAGGATTTAAATTTTTAATTCAATATTAATATGGGATGATTTTAAGTTTGGTTTCATCTGAATATGAGTTAAAGTAAACTAAAACATGTTTTGCAGGATGAACTCAAATCTGGAGATAAGGAGCCAGGTGATTTAATAGGCTTCTTCATGAACTAATATATTTTATGAAGAGACATTGCTTATACCAATTGTACTGCATATCTCCTTCCCAGTTTTTAAAGATAATTCTGGAAACTAATGAGTTTCTTGTCAACATACAGGCAAACTCTTCCACATAGACTTTGGCTATATTTTGGGTCGGGATCCAAAGCCTCTTCCTCCTCCAATGAAGCTGAACAAAGAAATGGTAGAAGGAATGGGGGGCACCCAGAGTGAGCAGTACCAAGAGTTCCGTAAGCAGTGTTACACGGCCTTTCTCCACCTTCGAAGGTAAGTTGGTTTGCTCAACATGTAACATTTTGATAAATTTGTTTTGTGGAGCAAGTGAAGGTGTTGTTCATATGTGTGCATTCATTAGCATTGCTTTCTTTTTCAGAATGATACAGATGGCAATAGTTCTTAATATACATTTTATATTTGTCTTAATAAAGAAAAGGGCATACAATTTCTTGATTTCCCAATAATTATCCCATTGCAAAAGCCTATCAGCTGGGAAGCTGGCATTTTATAAAAAGGAAGCAAGCAGGCAGGCGAAGTCAAGGGCTTGACATCATTTTAATAGCATGTGTTTTGCATACTTTGACAGTCCTGGGATGGAGAAGAGGTGGTGATACTTCATTCCATTCAGATCTTCCTGAAGCCAGACCTGCAGGATGGTAGTCATCATATTGGCTTCTAAAGAAGGAACCATTTAACTTACTTGCAGTCATATTAGTTCACTCATTTTTATTCTTTAGTGCCTTTGTCAACCCCAGTTTTAGATGCTCTTCAGGAGCATTTAGAAGTTTGTTCAATGATTAAACAGTAAATACTACATATAATTTTCTTTGTTTTTGACACCTCATCACTATGGAAAGATGTAGATTTTTTTCCATCTCCTTTTTTTTTCAGCGCTTCTGTCTCTCCTTTTATCTTGCTTCAAGACTGAATATTATACATTCTCAGGAAAAAAATATAGTTTATATTTGTTAATCATAGCTCTGATGATTAGTCAGAAATGACAGGATCATTTGACTTTAATGATATTTTCACCCTAACTGTACAAAATAAACTTTCTTAGTCTAACAGAAAATTTGTCTTCCAGGTGAAAATATAGCTAATACATAGAATTACCTGTGCATGCAGGCTATGTCTTTTTATCTTTGTCACCTTAGTTGCTCATGTAGTACTTGGGACATAGACTCATTGTATATTTATTGAATGAGAATTCTCAGTATTTGTATGAGAACACTTAGAGTTTCTGCACTGAGGTCAGGTTTCTGGGTGATGTTAATGTCACTTGTCCCAGGAGAATGGCTGTCCTCTACTAATCCAGTTTCATTTTTGCACTTTTATTCTAAACTCTGAATTTTTCCCATGTCCCAACCTCTACCCCATATATTTTATATCTTATTTCAGTTAACTCTGTCTTAAATAGAAAGTGCAAGTTAATGTCAGTAGCTGCATTCACCTACATTATTTATGCTTCGGGTGACACAGTGTCTCAACTTCATTCCCCAGAAATAAATACTAAAAAAATAATGAGAAAATCTATTCTTTCAATTTGCTTGGTGATCCAAAAGTACTTTCAGAGAGATGAGAGTTCCTCTTTATTATCTGGATTTTTAAATTTAAAGTAATCAAAGCCAATAGAAAAGTAGATGGAACCTTGAGGATCTGAGTGAGGAGGGAGGTAAGATGTTGGGAATGATAGCTGAGAAAGTCAGAGGTGTTCTGTCTTACTGAAAGCAGAAAGAAAACAATACACGTTGTAAATCATCGCTAATGGGTTACTAGTAACTTAGTAAAATGAGAAAGTAAGCAGGTTGTCAGTGTAGAGCTCAAGTTAACTTTCATTACAAAGAAATTACAAAGTATTAATCAAAATAGTCTTACATTTTCATAAAAAATGGAGTTTTTTCTTTTAAAAAAGTCACTTTGATTTAAGATCAGGTTGACTAAAAGTTCGATTAACACTTTTAGTGTATAATACAGATAGTAAAAAAATTGTATTTGGGACATAAAAATTAACTTGATAGTCAGAAGTTTGGATTCCCTTTTGAACTAAGTCTGTAAATAGTTGCAAATGTGTTAGATGAGTGAATACATTTAATAGTGTGATGATTTTCATGTCATAATATATTACCATCTTTATATTTAATCTTTTATATTTAATCAGTACATATTTGAACTCTCATGGCAACAGTAATACTGAAACATTTTCATTTTTCTGTGTCCAGGGATAACATAACTTTCTTTCTTATCCCATCTTTATGCAAACCGAACCTGATGATAAAAACATACAGTATAGTTTTTGATTAAAACCTGCAATACCGATACGAATTCATTTAACCATATCAAGTAAGGTTTTTATATTATCTCAGAGGATGTTTGACAACTAACCAGACATCAGTGCATTTGTTCTCATTACCTGTCTTCATTAACTACCTTGTTTCCTCTCCTTGAAATACTATACTTACTAAATGTTTTTATATGATTTAACTAATATACATTACTTACAAATAAATAGCATGTAGGGGAATTAGACTACTATGCAGACATCACTTCATGAGGTTAAGTTCATTTCTCTTTTCAGTATTGAAGGTTTTTCCTGGAAGTTTAAACCATCCTTACTTGACTAGTGTGATAATGATGATTGGTATAAACATGAGTAAGAGAGTACATTTTTCAAGAACATTCCACCAAACCTGCTCCTTTTCATATTCCTACTTACAATGTTGGTGTATGTCTAGGCTGAATTTTGTACATTTTCCTACACTGTCATTTTTTTTTATCCTTAAGCTTATTTTGTTTCTCCATACTGGTTTTAAAGATTTTTGGTAATCTTTAAACTTCTTTTCTAAGTAGGATATTAAATTACTACCCTACTTAATATATATTTTATATTTTAGTTCAGTTATTCTGTCTTAAATGGAAAGTACAGGTTAATGGCAACAGTCTTAAAAGAAACACACATTCTGCTTCCACAAAGACAGGTGTTTTAACATAGATCCTGCCTGCTCATTACCCAAGGTCTGGAGCAGTGGAAGGGGACAGTTCAGGGCCTTATCAGACTTTATTGGCCCCCTATTAGGACCAGGAACTAATGTCTAAGAAATTCCCAAGGTGAACCGAATGGGCAGGCAGGTTTGAGAACTTCTGATACATTCCTTTCAAAATTGAATCTTTTATTCTCCCCTGCTATCCTGTGGTAGATTCCTAAAGTTTCTCTCATGACAATATGGGAATAAAATCTATAATCAACAAAGTAGAGTATGAATAATCAAGGGTTAGGTGAGAGAGCATCTGTCTGTCTGTCTGCCTGTCAGTCACATCATAGGTATCAGCTAACTGTCCTACATTCCTTGCAGCCCTCTCGAGTGAATCATATTTATTTTCATAGAGAAGGGCTTGGTGCACCTGTTGCTCCCAATGATTACTTCCAAACCATTTCTTTACCTTCATTCTAAAGAAGAAATGCACACACAGCTCTCTTGAAGGTCACACTATCAGACATGCCACCCTACTGCTCACCATCATTTCCCTACCTTTGCCTCAGTCTCACTCACTGAAAACTTTGTCATCTTCATGACTGCTACTGTGACTTCAGCATACACAAGGATATTGGCCTCTTAGGACTTGTCCTCCTCACCTAGAGACAGCCTTGGCTACTTCCTCTAAGCAATAAAAGTAGATCCTTCTTCCCCCAAAACCTTTCAATCTCAATCTCAAACTTTCTACTTTAAGGAATGCTTTATGTCCTTTTAATGTCCTTCCCCACCACCACCACCACCACTGTTTTTTGGTTCCTTTCTTTCTTGTTTTTTGTTTTTTTGTTTTTTTTCCGGTACTAGGGATCGAACTCAGGACCTTGTACTTGTGGGGCAGGCATGGTGCCACTGAGCTAAACCGCCAGCCATTCTTTCTTGTTTTTTAGCATAGAGTCTCCCTGTGTTGCCCATGTGTCTCCAGTTCCTGGCCTCAAGCAATCCTTCTGCCTTAGCCTCCCAGATAACTTGGACTATACATGTGCAATGCCAGCCCTGTTTTCTCAGCTCATTTTTAGATGTTTCCTTATTCTTACAATAAAAATCTTCTACTTCATTGACATGTGCAAGCTTGTCAGTTTACCACCATGCATTATCTGCCTCATATTCTCACTTACTTGTTTTTCCCACTAAATTTTATGGCCCCAAACTGTAATCACTCTTCTTACCCTTCCTTCTAAATTCTCTCAGGAATTTGTATGCACTCTCATACTCTGACCTGCTGAAACCCTAACTCGTCAGAACTTTCTCTCTTCCTATTTCATGTGTCCAGAATAACATCTTATGTTACTGAAGAAAATCCAACAATTGTGTTGTTCTCATTGGGTTTAAATCAGTGGCTTTCAACTTGAGGTTTTTTTAAACTCTCTCTTCCCTCAAGGGCACATCTCATAAGCATCTGGATACATTTTTGGTTGTCCTACGGGGTCAGTGCTGTTGGCATCCAGTGGAAGAGGCCGGGGATGTTGCTAAACATTGTACTGTTGCCTTGATCCTTCACGTTCCTTCACAGCACATTTGCAATGACTTTTTTTTTACCTAGCCTTCTTCATAAGGCTTCCATGCCTCTTTTTTAGTTATCTTGCTTTATCAAAATAAATAAGCTACACCAAATCCAGTTTCCACTCATCTTCCTAACAGCTTTTGACATACTCTGACCACCTTCTTACTTCTGAAAATGTTTGCTAGACTTAATGTAAACCATTTCTCTGTTCTCTTTTTGTCTCATTGGCCACTCCTCCTGTTTTGCTGATTTCTTCCCTTTTTTACTTTAACTTCTACATACAGAACTGTCTAGAAGTTTCATTATCCTTACGTAGGGCTTGATGCTGGATCTTAAAGTCTTTCCTTTCTATGGCTATCCAGTACTGTCACTTTAAGAATGATTCAAATGCTAATAGGTCCAAAGTAATACAACCAGCCCTGATATCCCCTCTGAGGATATCTAATGGCCTAATTGACATATCTACTAAGTCTAGTGAGCATGTCAAACTCAGTATGTCTAAAATGGAATTCTTGATTCCTTCCCTAAAATCCCACTCTTCCTCAATTCAGCCTTTTTTATTTTACTGAATAACCATAGCGTCAGTTACTTAGGCTGTATCTTTGGTGACATTCAATCTTGTCATCTCACCCATCTCCACTGAAACAGCCTGCAAATATCTACTAATATATCCTCAAAATGTAGTTGGCTAACCTCTGTGTTATTAATTCTTTTCTGCCTGGAAGTCTGTTTTACGGTTTCCTTACTTCCATTTGTATTGCCCACAAAATAGCCAGTGTGAGACTTTTTAAATGCCTGTCAGAGTTTGTTCCTGGACTCTTCAAACTCAGTTGCTTCTCAGTGCATTCGGAATAACACTATACTTCTTAGCATGGCCTCTTGTCTCCCCACCCCTCTGACTCATTTTCCTGGTTTTGTGTTTTGGGTTGTTTGTTTCTGTGTTCTCCTTAAAATCTTTCTGTCAGCCAGACATACAATTGTATTCTTAATCAGTTTGTTGGATGAGTTCCCACCTTCACACACAGTGTAAACTTCATGAATATAGAGACCTTGTTTGTTTGCTTCACTGCTGTATCTGTAGTGCCGAGATCAATGTATGTATTGAGCACTCGGTAAATATTTGTTTGTTGAATGAATAAAATTGTATGAGTAGAAGTGGACCATCTGTGGTATACATTTACCAAGTGCCACAAGGAAATCAGTAGCTTAAAGATAGGTTAAAGGTATTTAGCTATGATCGTAACTATTTCTTTAAGAGTATGAATGGATTAGGGCCAATTTGATTACTACAATACTTCAAGGTAGAGATTGTCATTATAGTCCCTATTGTGGGCAGGATAAAATTCAAAAATGATAATAAAATAGGTCATTTGAAATTCATATAAAGTCAGTTTTGTATACAAATTTCAATATCATTATAGTTCAGTATTAAATAGCTTTTAAGTAATTTGTACATTTTAAAAATTATGGCTAGGAAATGGCTAGAGTAAAAGATAATGCATCACTTAAATATATACCTGTGTCCCCTGGAGAAGACAGTGCAAGGCACTTGTATTGATACCTTTTCTGAAGTTGGCTTAAAAAGTCACTGTCAAAAAAAAGCCACTGTCTAAAACCAAAGCTTCTTGACCGCATATCCATTCCCAAAGTAAAACCTCAAATATTTATCATAACTGTCCCGAGAAAAGACCACCCAGAGCATAAGTCCAAGGGAGAATGAGGTGTTGTAGGCCCGGGGTGAGCTCATTTACCTGTTTCCCCATGTGGCTCCACCTCCACCTCTGCAAGTGTAGTGTGCATTTGGAATAAGAATATTCTTTCTCCTTGTTTGAGGGAGAAGAAGACTTTGAGGATTAGTGAAGATAAAGTGCTATTTCCTGTTAGAGGCCAGCAAAGATACCCAACCTTATCTTGGCCAATTTTAATTATAATAGGGTACTGTTCTGAAGTTTTTCCTTTATTTGGGATCCCTGTTATCCAGACCAGTTACTGTAACTCCTAAAACCATGAATAGTATCCCAGGAGTATGCTCATGAGTGACCCATGCAGTGTGCCATCTCCCTTTCATTCACTGAATTACGATATACTCAAGTAGTCAAGGAAAGTACCTGTTTGTCATTATCTGACAAAGATGGATCTTCATTGTTACAAGATGCTGATTAAAGAGAAACCGAATTGTTCTCTGATCCAAGAATGTCATTTTTAAATGTTTACTCCAAAAGTGTGTCCGTAGTAAGGGATCTAGATATAGTGTTATATAAAAGACTCAGAATAATATATCTTTTCAAGGGTTTCATTGATAAAACCTAATGAATAGTTTCACACTGTTTTCTGTTGAAGTAGTAGTATTCATTGTAAAAATCTGGGTATCACTACTTGTAGAATTGTGGGGTTGGGTTGTTTTGAGAAAATGTCTCACTATGTAGTTCACTGTATAGCCCCGGCTGGCCTTGAACTTGTGAGGCAATCCCTAGTGCTTTATTACAGATGTGTGCTACCACGCCTGGATAGAAGTGTTCTTGATAGTGGAAAGAAATCTTAATTCTAACTCATTGCTATATTTTTCTTGCTCTTCTTTAGATATTCAAATCTGATTTTGAACTTGTTTTCCTTGATGGTTGATGCGAACATTCCAGATATTGCTCTTGAACCAGATAAAACTGTAAAAAAGGTAAGTTTTGTACATCCTTCGATATCGTAGTCTGCTTTTCCTATGTAAAACATATTAGGATTTTAACAACCATTTCCCCTCGTATCCTAGCTCATAGATTATTAAGTAACATAAACTAAGAAAGACAGCCTTTGTGTAATTTTTTTCACATTTCATGCAGCAGCCTCTTAAGTCCTCTGTAAGCACTTCTTTTCAGTCCCTTTCACTGTCTGTAGCCATAGTCATATGAAACAACCACCATATCTAGAGAAATGGTCACTACTAAAATCATTCTTTGTCCTTAAAAGTGTAAGTCTTTCTTTAATTGCAAATAATACCTGGTTTCTAGCACTCCCAGGTGAACATACTAAGTTTGTAATATCATAGAGGGGAAAATAGTCACTCCATTTGTCCCCTCCATGCCCTTTCTTGTGGGGGCTTCTTACTGAGTCTGAAGTGTAGAGACTTGCTTCTAAACTCAGCCTGAAAAGAGAGCAGCAAAGGAAAGCCAGTGTGTAGATGAGCAGCTATTCACAGCTACCTTAACCTTTCATTCTATCAAGAGATAGGAAGAAAGGCAGTGGAGTTGAAGGTTTTACCTGAATTAATTTCAGATTCTCTTACTCATTTACAGGGAAAGGATATGTAAAACATTTTGCTTACCCAAAGGTAATACAAGATGGTGCTAAACACCAATTTGATTGTTGATACTGAACTTCAAAGAAAGATAGTATGGTTTTTTTAACTTGCAGAAGTGTGAAATCACTGAAGGGCAGTAATAGTCTCTGAGATGGAGTTGCTCTGATGTTTGAATATATTAAGTGGCACTAAAAAGCCCTAATTTTTAATATGACTGACTTTGAACATTGTTAGATACCTCTATTATTAAACATGAACAAGACTAATCTTTTTTCTGAGTTTATACATCTCTAGCGACCATTGAGAGAAATTTTAAATATTTTGTTATTTAACCACTTAGGAAAATTACACTATTAAGATTCCTTAGAATTCTTTTTTTTAAAGCAAATAACATATTGACTTTTTCCATTTATTCTTTTATCCACCACCATTATTCAATAAAATTTCTTTTTCCTCCAGGAGGAAGGAAATAGACCACTTATCAGACTAGTTTTTGGCATATCCTATTTTTTGTCATTTTATTTATTTTTTATTGACTAATGCTCATCCGTCAAGAAATAAAGTTGGTTGATGAAATTTTCCTTAGCTATAATCAATGACTACACCAGATTTCAAATGTGGTTGCTTTTTTGGTTTGCATCTGCTGTATTCAGAGTCTGTTTTCTGGTTTTTTGTAAACCCATTTATCTTCTCTGTCATATGTTCACTCTTCCCTGACTGAAAAATGTTCAGAAGTCATTTATGAAAGTTCTAACAGTATTTGTCAAACTGAGTCAGACAGTTTCTTTGTCTAGTTAAGCTATTTTGTTCTTGTTTTATTAGATCTTTTGTTTCATCTCTTTCTATTTTAGAAAGTTCTGATAATTTTCTTTTGTTACCAGCTATCTTTATAGTATTGGCTTTTAAAACAAGAGGCAATTTACTTTGTGAAGAAAAGCAAAAACAAAAGCATATTCATTAATCATTTTTATACTAGTAACCCCTAGTTGTTTATTCTAGTTTCAATAAACATTTTTTAAAAGGATATTTTACCATATTTTTCCTTAAAAGGATATTTCATTAAAGATTTCTGTACTTTCTGATATTTTATCAAGCATGTGAAGTAAGCAATTGTAACATAAAGATGACATTAAAGTCAGAAGAGTATTGGGAAGTTATGCTGGAATTAGCTGACCTTTATGATTCACATGGATATTTTATTCAAGTAGATTTTTTATACCTTGATAAAATAATGATTTCTGACATCGTTTCAGAAGGTTACTAATTGGAAAGTTTTACTTGGTCTCACGAATAAACAGTGTGTTTGAGACTGAAGCTCTCTAACAAGTATAGACTCTTCAAATTGAGTGATCAAAACAAAATGCAATGATAATTTCCTTTCTGTTTAACTCAATGTATTATTTTCTTTTTAATTTTTCAGAAACAAGTTACTTATCCATGGTGTTTTTGTTAATCAGATTTGTTAGCAAGCATGACTGTCCAAAAGTATGAAATGCAGTGAGATTCAGTCTTAAAATACAAAGTGTGATCAAAATACATGGTGAATGCTTACATTTTTTAAAAATTATTACAGAAAAGATACTTTGCCATTAGTTGCCCTCAGAATATTCCTGCTCATTTACACACAATATTCCTGCTCGTTTACTTATCCCTACATTCCTGCTGCTTTCTGAAGCAGTTGTGGAAGCCCTGTTTCATGAGCATCCTTAGTTGTACTCTTCATAGCTGCCTCTGTGGCCTGAATCGATTCACAACGTTTCTCATGATCATTTTGACTTTGGAGAAAAGCCAGACGTCCATGGTGCCACACCTAGTGAGTAAGGTGGCTGCAAACACTCTCTAATGCTGTCTTTTGGCAGAAATTGCCATAAACAGTTGGCATGGTCAGAAAGTAGAGCAAATGTTTAAATAAAGTGATTACAGTAAAAGATATAACACCATTAGTCCACCTCAAAAAACTCCCCTTTGTTTTGAACACATCCCATCATTGTTCGCAGTGTGCCTTTTTACTATAATAAGTTTTTTAAAAAGTAAACATTCACTGCATTTTTTCATAACCTCTTGTATGTTATTTTGAAATTTAAGAAATCAGCTGAAGCAGGAAGGTCTCTCTGACCTCCCAATGTTCTGGCCTGAAGTGGGCCATAAAAGTTCTCTGACTTTCATCTGAAGTAGGTCTTAGGCCCTCATTTCAGAGGCGTCTTATACCACACCCAGGGTAAATGAATTCATACAGAGATGCCAAGAAAAATATAAACCAACAGGCCTTGCTAAGTTTCCTTTAGTTTCTTGCCATTAGATTGTAGCCTATGTTTTTCCAGTCATGTTTGTCTACAACTATCCAGTTTTTTGTAAGATTTAGGATAAAATACATAATTTTCCCTGTTTCTTTGGGTCTTTGAAGGCTCTAGCATTGTATTACATATTATAAATCAATTCATATACTTTTCTCATCTTAATATTTTTTGTTTGGATGCCTCAGCCATGAAATTTGTGATAGGGGAAATATTTTTGTCCTCTGGAAGGGTCAAAATGTTTTAAATAATTTAAATTTCAATCACAAACATTAAATATCTTGTAATTCTAGGTTAGTGTGCTATACAGTCCTTGATTTTAAAAGAAGCATACTCAAAAATCATTCACAGCAAAAGTCTCTAGGCAATCTAACAAGAACAATACATATTTATAAAAGCAGTGTCATGATGCTAGAATAACTAAAACATAGTGTATGGAATAACTTATAATGAGCAAATACATTAACTTATTATATAAATATATTATGATTCTTATAAATATTAACAAGTATTTGTATAAAATAGTTAAATTGTGTAAAATACAGACTTCATGAATAAAATATCCATTGCTCACCACCCATTTTTAGCAAATGTTAACAACCTACCCAGTTTACTTTAAATCCTATTATTGAATGAAAGTGCTACGATTAGTATTAAATTGCATTCATCCATATTATATTCTAAGGGCAATCATTCTTCTATGGTTTGAGCATATCTGTCCCTGAATATTTTTTATATTCACTCAGCAGTACGTTTTGACTGTTTACTGTAGTTCAAGTACAGTCTGAGTGTTTGTATTATAAAAATAAGTAGAACAAAATTTCCCTGCCTTAAAGGAACTTATGTTCTAATAAGAAAAACAGTAAATAGTAGATAATGGTTGGGGTGTGGGGGTTAAAGTTTAAGTTGTCAGTGATTTGGGCAAGTCGAGATGAAATGGTCAGGATCCTCACTGAAGTCTGAGGTCTTTTTGAGAAAATTCAGGTGAGATATTTTATAAGTTTATGGTAGAGAAGTAAGACTTCTTGGTAAACCTCTGTAGATTGTACTAGTCTTAGAAGAAAATTTGAAAATGTTGACATAATAAGAACAAATATTCTGTAGCAAATCATTAACTTGCTACTTGGGACGCTGCATTGAAAGAAGCCTGGTCTTCAAGGAGTTTCAAATCTGCTTGGCTTTTTTTATACATCTAACCACACAGCAGTGCTTTTTCATCTATGCTTTCCTTTAATTTAGTGATTAAGAAAAAACCTATTAGACTGCAGTAACAAGTTTGTTCAAAGTAATTTAAGGTAATACTATTTTGTGTAGAGAATTAAATGGATCTGTTCCTCTAAATTGATCTCTTACTACACTTTAAAACAACGAAATTATATCACTGGCAGCTACAAGTTAGCTAAAGACCTATTTTAAGTAACCTATACATTACCTTTGTTGCCTATAAGATTTGTAAATATACAAACCTGTCCACTCTCATGGAATTTTAGCAATGCATACGTTTTATTTTCCCTTTATATAATCGTGTGTCTTATTTCAAACAGTTTTCAGTATTGATTCTTTTAGCAGTAGTTAGATATGAGTTCAGTTTTTTAAAATCAGTATTCTAAATTCTGGTTTTTATTCAAGGGATTATTTTATTCTAATGCAGCTCAAGTAATAAATAAATGAAAGTAATATTTAGATTAAAACATTTCCCTTTACTCTGATAAATGGGATTTGTTCCATTGTTGTAACTACTTTTGTGTTTAAATTAAGACAGAAAAAGCATTTTTTCTAATTCCAATTTTTTTAATAAAAACAGTTTAATTGTGAACATCTGCTCTTCTTATTTTAAAGAGAGCTACTATTTCAGAGATGCTAAACTAAATTATTTTAAACAGGCCTTCTGTTATTAATGAATGTTAAATTAGTTTTTTAAATGTAGTTTTAGCTCTCAAAGAGTACAGATTAGGTATAAATGAAATCAGTGTTTCTTATGAGACAATATAATTATGTAAAAATGTGTTGTAGGATTTTGTTTGGGGAACAGCATACAATACCTAAGAATTAGGTTTGAAATGTTATTAAAAGACAAAATTTAATATGACATGCAAATTAGGATGTTAAGGGTGTGTGTGTGTAGAGAAAACTCTGTGTTTTATTTTACTCCAATTCATACTTAGTAAATTGCTCCTTGGAAATAAATAGATTACCTCATTTGCTGCATCACAGCCCCATTAGGTGTACAAACCAAATGAAAACAGAAGATCGTTGCTTAGCTGTTAGCTACCCCTAACCTCTCCCAGAGTTTGGTGTGAGGTGTGTTATCATCTTTATATTTAGATAATTTCTGTTTATGGCTCCTTGGAGTGTGAAATTATCTCAACTTTCAGCAGTGTGAAATCTAAAAAGAATAGTATCAGTCACCAAAGATATGTCAGAAGAGCAAATTTGATAGCCAGGGCTCTTGTCTTTTAATGATGATTGTCTTTCAGAATATCATGGGACAGATTATAGTTTTAAATTAACCTTCAAATTAGAAAAAAACACTCACTTATTTCTATTTGGTAACCATCAAATATTTATACATTTTTAAAATAAAAATAAGATACTGAATTTCCAGTTTGTAAAGTGTATCCAAATTGAGGTCCATGAAGTTGATTGGAAGAAAATTTGATAAGGCAGATTTCTGCTTTTAAAGTAGAAATATCAGATGATTGATTTTTGCTTGGTAATAGATATGACCTTTCAGTTGGATCTTAACAACTCATTCATTAACATAGAAACAACTAGTAAACTTGAGAAATGCTCACTAATTGTTACAAGTAGCCATTGCAACTGTCCTTTGGGTACAGTAGATCTCTCTGCTGTGAACTGTGCATGGTTTCCTTTAAAAGTTATGCCACCAAGCACATATTTTATTAAACCTTCTTTCAGGTGTGAGGCGCCAGGCTATAATGACTAAGTATTCTCTGTAATTAAATGATGTTAAGTGTAAAAATAGCATCTAAAAGTGGGATTTAAATACTCAAGGGACTTGCTATTGTTTGCTTAAAAGACAGTGAGCAGAAAGTGTGTTTGTTAGTATTTACAGCTGCTCTAAAATTGTTTCACTTAAATTATAGAAGTTTTTGCTTATACATCTTAAGAGAAATACAGTAGTGAGGAAATTAAGAAAGAAATTTTGAGAAAATGAAAGTCACAGAAAAAGTGAACCCATATCTTCCCCCCAATCTCCATATTAAATTTTCCCAAATCTGACTGAATGTGAAGTTATTATACAAAACTCAAGTTCTCATCCAATGGAGAAGCCACAGCCAGAAACTTAACAAACTGAGCAGAATATTCAGCACTATTTAGTGTTGGAATTTTATTTCAGCCAGTTTAATTGCCTACTAGAATGAATTTACATTGTCTATAAAGTACAATTCAAAGCATCTGGCATATAATAAAAAAATCACTAGATTTGTGAAGAAAAAGACTAGTGTGACACAAAGTCAATAGATAAAAAGAGCAGTCAGTGGAAAAACAACCTGAGATGATCCAGATGTCACAACTACATACAAGAAAAGGAGTGAAATATAGTGGCTATGCATAATGTTGTCTGGAAGCACGTGCCCTATAGCATCAGTGAAGTGTCCCTTGAATGGTTTCATAAATTCTCTGCCTCAATTTCTCCATCTTGCAGATGGAGTCAGGACCTACTTCTGGAGTTGAATGAAATGTTGCATAGATAGTGCTTTCAGGTATACATGTTTTGCACAAAGTAGTAACACTGGCTTTTATTTTTTACACCACCATTCAAATACACAGATACATACACATGCTGTTTTTTGTATTTGATGCTAATGCAAACCAACTATAAATGTGAACTAAAAGAAAAATTCCCCTATCTCTGGAAATTACACCCATTGAGCTTTCCTTTGCAGGAATCTAGGGCACTGTTAAAGTAAAGGAGACATTTTAGAAGATCTACTTTAGTTTTTGTTTTTTTGCCACTGATTGACATAGTTCCTGTGAACTATGGCAGAGAAGGTGGGGAAAAATGTTAACATAATCTCATCTTGTTACATCCATTTCACAGTAAACAACAAGGATAAAGTGAAGGGAATTATTAGTAAATATGTTACAGTGTGAATCACATAGTATTTCTAGATCTGAACTCTAGAAAATTTAAAGCATTGTCTTTGGGTTAAAAGAATTTTCTCTGTGTTTTGGTTTTGGCTTTTTGAGACAGGGTCTCACTGTGTAGTTTAGACTGGACTTAAACTCACTCTGTAGCCCAGGCTGGCCTCAAACTTACAGTGATCCTCCTGCCTCAACCTGCCGAGTGTACCACCAATCCCAGCAAGAATTTTGGGTTTTTTTGGGGGGGGTACCAGCGATCGAACTCAGGACCTTGTGCTTGTGAGGCAGGCATGGTGCCACTAAGCTAAATCCCCGACCCTGAATTTTCTCTGTTTTTGAAAGCAGTAAACTTTGTCTGAAAAGAATGGCATTTAAAATTCCTTTTATACCTTATAAATTATTTGTTTGACATAGAAATAACTCATTTTAATATCTGTATCAATTTGGTTCTGTCTCTTCAAAATATGTCCCTGTTTTTCTTCATTAGAAGAAACTAACAGACACTTACCTTGTAGGTTCAGGATAAATTTCGGCTGGACTTGTCGGATGAAGAGGCAGTGCATTACATGCAGAGTCTGATTGATGAAAGCGTCAATGCTCTGTTTGCTGCAGTGGTAGAACAGATTCACAAGTTTGCCCAGGTAAGTGCTCTGAGGGCAGTGTGTTTGTGTTGCTGTCTCCTTGTACCACTCTAGAGACTTCAGAGAGCCACACGTTCCACCTCTTACCAGCTTGCTGAAGTGAAGTCCCCTGCGCTATCAGCTATAAAACACCAACTTTTCTTAACCGTGACTAAGTTGTGGAGGACTCACCTAGGCATTTTTGTCCCTTGTAGTGAATCGTGATTATGACTCTTTCTTGGGAATGATTTCAGGCTTAGGAGAGGCCTTGGCAAGTGACTTAAATTCTTACTGAGTTTTGTTAAATGCTGAAGTGTAGTAGAAAAGGAGCTTTAGAAACTAAGGAAAACAAATCCATACCACACACTAAAAAGTCTATCCATACTTACTGTTAGAAATACCTATCATTATATAAGGGAAGACCTTTTCACACCTGCCTATGAGGACAATCCTCAAAATGTTTTATTTAACAATTTCATAATAAGGATAATTATGAAAATGGTAAACAAGCGGAGGAATTGGGCTGCCTTCCTTGTGAACTTCTTCCTGAATTCATACATTCACTACATTGCTCAAAGCCTGTCCGTTATGACTGTCCCTTAGCCACCAAGCCTTGTCAGTTCCTTTAATCCTTTATACCTTACTATCATTTCTTTATCCCTTTCTATCAATTTCTGATTAATTTTTCTTGACTCAGTGATGCCTTGGATAATTAAAGTTCTTTATAACTCCTTCCCTCTGTTTAAGTCTGATTCTGAGTATTCTTTATTCTAAATATTGTGATGAAGTGTATTTTAACAAAGTGAAGATTTACCTTTTTGAAAATCTAAATATGTTTAGTGTTTGCCCATGACCTAATAGTGACATCCAGTCTCTGGCAAACAAGGACTTCTAGCATGCCGTGTTCTAAGGCATTTTCCAAACTGCTCACTAATGATCTCTTTCTCTGCATATTGTATTCACTTTGATCTCAGTGATCACTTTACTGCTGCCGTGTTTTTAGCCCAGAATGCCCATTGTTTTAATAATACACTTTCTATAGACTTATGCATGCAGAAACCCAGAATGCTATTCTTAAAACCACTAAGATTCATCTTTCTATGACTCTTCTTAGGACTGTGTACCTTTAACATGTTCACAACAGGGCTGTAATTTATATGTCTCACTGTGGGTGGCGGGGTAAGATTCGAATTCAGTCATCCTGCTGTATGAACCACTGGTCATACATGCATGACTATCTAAGAAAATGGGTTGTGGCCGCGAAAACAGCCAAACATGTTATGACATTTTACGCACTCTGCACAAATCAGCTGCCTTTATGTATAAAATGTTTCAAGGAATTTCACAAATACAAATAAATTTAATTTAATGAAATAAATTTGTTTATTATAAATTTTAATTGGTATGAATAGTATTAATACTATTGGACAGTAATTGGACATTAATACTATGGATAGTAATGATTCGTATTCAAGCAACTAACCAAATTCAGTCCATTTATAGACTTTTGGTTAATTTTATTAGTAAAAAGACCAATTAAAGTGATTAGATCCACTTGTACACCCAGTGTTACAAGCCGCCCAGTGGGACAGTCCATGTATCACATCCACGTATCACAGGTGATTCAGGCTTGCAGGAACATGTTAATAAGAATTCCACTAATACTTAGTTTCTGTTATAGATATTTGGGTTTTCTTTTAACTCCTAAAATGCAAACTTCTTGATTGCTAGAATTTTTGTCACATAGTAGTATAATGATTTATATGTTTTAAAAAATATGAACATTAAGAAGTTCCTTCCTCTAATACCTTATTTTCAAGCCTTTCTGGATTGAAAAAAGCAAAGTTTATTCTCCCTGAACACCATCTGAATTACATTTTTATTACAAGTGTTGCCTCTCTGCTTCTTGGGTCATCTCCTTCATGGGCCGTAAATCCCAACCATTCATCAAATGTAAACTGTGACTCAGTAGGCATTTGACTTGTTCGAGTCAATCAGTTTTGTTAACTAATGGTAGATCTAGGTCTATATATTGTATACCATACTATTTTACATTGGGGGGGGGTCCCCGAAAGGTATAATTACTCAGCATCATGTGACGAATACGGGGGAGCATACAATGTGAACCCAAACCTTTTGACTCACATTTAGTATTTTTGAAATCAGTTCTCTTGAGCCATGTATGATGATTCACATTTGTAATCACAGCACTCTGGGAGGTTGAGGAAGGAGAATTCCAATTCCTCCCACAGACAGGACAATGTAGCGACTTAGTGAGACACTATCTCAAAAAAAATTAAAAAGGGCTGGGGATGTAGCTCATTGTGAAGGCCCTGAGTTTAATCTCTAGTAGCACTAAAAGAAAGAAAGAGCAAAGAAAAAAAAGAAAAGAGAGAAAAGGGGAGGGGAGGGAAGGGAGAGAAAGTTCTCTTAGATTCTCTTAATTCCTGTTATCTTGCTCACCACTATGTTTTATGTCAGTGAAATCCGCCTCCCCACCATGATCCAGTTAATTACCATCTTTCAGTGTATACACTATCTTTTTTAAGTTCAACTAGTTACAGTGTACTCGAGGTCAGAAACTTCTTTTCTTTGTATTTCTGTGTCAGGGGACTTGCCCTTCACAGTTATTTCTGTTTTATCTTGCTCTGTCTCCAACTTCAATAGTAGACATTTTTCTTCTTTTTGCTTTTCATTATTCCGTACTTATAAATCCTAGTTTTTCTCCTTTATTTCCTGGTCAGTTACAATAAATAATAGCTAAAATTTTACACAGGAAATTCATGTTGTTGCCTGAAACCTCACTTCAGTTATCAGTGGCTGTGTAACCAACTCAAACTCAAGAGCCTAAGAAACTATAATACTTCATTGTTTCTTAAGATTCTTCAGCTAGGAATACTGCTCAAGCCCAGCTGTGCAGTGCTTCTTGTTGTTTCTAGTGACCTCAGCGGGGCTCAGACACTCGGCTGTGTTCATCTGGTGGCAGTTTTTCTGGAAGGTCCAGCAGGGATTCACCACACGTCGCCAACATGGTGCCCCTCCGCGTGGGCAGCCCCACTTCTCTCCCCTTTGAGCAGTCTGACCTGAGTTGCCTGCTCCACAGCATAGTGACTGCTTCCTCAAGACTATGAGTGCAGAAGTGGCAGGCCTCTTAGCATAGTTCATCAGGACTCCCCACAGGCACAGGGAGAAGCAGCATTCTGCCTCTGGATGGGAGGAGAGGGCTGTGTACGCAGAGGAAAGGAATTAAGGGTGGCTCTTTGGAAATTAGTTTGAACCTTTAAATTGTGTTAAATGAGCCAGTGGCATGCTTTATTTTAATGGTCTAGTTTTGAAATTCTGTTGTTAATTTACATAAATACTTATTTTGTTAGCAGGTCTAAGTATATAAGTAATTTTCTTAATTCTTTGTATTAAAGACTGAGAGTAGCTGGGCTTAGTGGTGCATGCCTATAGTCCTAGCACTCTGGAAAGCTGAGACAGGAGAATTTGCAAGCTTGGGCAGTTTAGCAAGTTAGAGAGAGCCTGTCTCAAAATAGAAAATAAAAATGCCTGGGGATGTAGCTTGGTGGAAAGGCGCTGGGTTTAGTTCCCAGTACTGGGGGGAAAATAGAGGCTAGAAAGAGCCTGATTTAAAAGGAGACTATGTCACTATTTGAGGGATAATAGTAATAGCAATAGTAATAGTAGTACTGGTTTGCCCAGTATCTGTGGGTCCCAGTTTCCACATCTTTGAGGTGATAGACATAACACATCTTAATTCTTTTTACGTCCTCTTTCTCTCCCCTTTTCTCCCTTTTCAAAAGTTCTACCTGCATGTTTCCTGTTATCTGTCTTTGATTTTGATTTTTAATTTATTTATACTTTGTTTCTCTCTCTCTCTCTCTCTGTATATATATATATATATACACATATATATGTTCTAAGAATTAATGCTAATAAAATACATGCAGACTCAAATTCTGTTGACCAACAACTGATTTTTATCAGTCATAACGTTCATTACAATGATGCAATATTGACTAACTGGAATGTATTTTAGTGCATTCTAATTAGTCATTATGAATTATAGATCCAAGTTACTAAAAATGGGGTAGATTGATGCATGTTAACAAAAGTTATAGATATTTCAGCATAAAATTTATATTCTAAGAGAAGAATAAGAATTGTCAGATGCAGCTATAGTATCTCTGAAATACTAAAAAGGCTGTTTTCTTCCATCATGCAGTTCCTTACAAAGGGTGGAGATTAAACACTACAATATTAGTTGCCTAGCAACACCTGCCTATTAGTGGTATACATTTTCCACCAAAAACCACTTTTATTTGGGTCATTGTCTTTGAAATTGCATCATGAGAATTCTTTTCTCTTTAAAAAATGATATTTAAGGGGTTTTCTAGTCTTATCTGCTTAGGAGATGTAAAGGTCTCATAGTTTGTGTTTCCTACACTGTAAAACATACTGCAATGTGTCTCCCTTCTGTTTCTGTTATTTCCCATCTGTATCTCTTTTCACTGATTGATTTTAAGTGTGGAGAATGAGTTGTGGTTTTAATCATGCTATATATTAAATCTAATTAATTGAATCACTGTAGATTAGATCAGATATATTTTTTCTACAGAACGATGATAAAACAGTAAGGACATTGAATTCAGAAAGCTTACCTAATTTCCAATTCAAGATACTAGAAACAATCATTGCTGACCATTTACAAGAATCCTTAATTAAGACCTTTGATATTCCAGGAGGAAAGGTATAGGTCCAGGGAGACGGGCACATAAACATTAGTCACGTATCCTTAAAGACCACATAACCTTAGGATAAGGGAATTCGGCTATTTATATGGGGGTTTGGGTATTCAAAACAAAACAAAAATAATGAAGAAAATAAGAAAATGATGTGGTTTATTCTGCTTGAGTTTCTCCCTGAAGAGGTTGTGTTCTGTAATAAATGTGAAAACTATGTATACAAATCTGTCTACATTTGTATTAGGTTTATGTGTATGTTCAGAATAATGTTGACCTTTCAAAATAGGTACTTTTACTGATAATAACTCTTGTATTGTGTTTCAGATTTTTGAAAGTTACTATTTCATGAGTCAGGGGAATTTCATTTTGTTTTTAAGTGTTTTCAATAATGACAAATGTAATTAATAGTAAATGTTAGTTATACTTCCTGACCCTAGTTTTTTTACTCTTAAATACATCGTGATATCATTTTATTTGTGAACCTCATTTGATGTTTGGTTTTGCATGATACATTAATGAAACTGACTCTTTTTAAAGGCCATATATCAGCTAATACTCAGAGTGGAAAAGGGAAATTATCCTACACAAGGATTTTTCTTTTCTTCTTTCTTCAAAAATTTTATTTAAGAGGCCAGGGATTTAGCTCAGTGGTTCTGCCTCCTGCCTCACAAGCACAAGATCCTGAGTTCAATCCCTGTTACCAAAAAATAATTTTTTTTAATTTAAAATCCTTATGTCTCAATGTGTAGTATTATTTTGGTTCCTGATGGTAAGCAAACAGCTAAAGAGAAAATATACTGTCATTTTCTACTTAGAATGTATACCCTCTTTTAACAAACACATAATTGGCCTTTATAATAAAAATGTCTATACAACCCCATTTCATGAACTTATTACCTCCTCCTGCAAATATTAAGTGGCATTTACTCTTCAAGTGTGATGCAAATACATGACTGTGTAAATGCAAAACAAAACCATTACAGATTTAAAGCATTACTAATATTCATGTGTTAAGCGAAAGTATAGATCTTTCTGTTTGTGTTTTATTTTTACAATATTAGCTTTCTGTTTTTTCCCTTTTGGTGACTCACGTGTATTTCATGTTCTCTGTTTGTTTTTTGAAACTTCTCTGTTTTGAAACTAAAACCTAATTCCACTGAGTACCTTACTTGTATTTCACATAAGATTGAAAGCCATGAAACCCTAAATATTGTTAAATAGCCTGTGCTAAGCCAAAGTTGTTACTCACACACCTAATATACAGACTCTCTCTGGTTCTCCTTATCTTGTCTCTTTGAATGTGTGCCTCTGTATAACAACTAATACCTGCTTGGAAAATCATGTTCCACCCTTCCTGCTAAATGCAAAATGATCTGAAAAGAAGAGGAGAAACTGTCATTTCTGGGTTTCCATTATATGAGCCTCATTTAATCATTAGGAATGAAGAATGGCAGTGTAAAATAGTTCATTGAACAGAATAAAAAACATTGAATTCTGTAGCCATATAAAAATCCTTCCCTAAAACCAGTTTTTTAAAATGTAATTTTCCAAAGAGCCAAATGATTCCCCTACTAGTGGCTTAAACAAATAATGCATCACCATTATGTCATTCAAAACTATTTTGTATCATTTTATTTCACTTCCTAATTTGTTTGGATTATTTTGGGAGGAATGACAGTAGTAGCACCAATAATAACTAAGAAAATAGCAAAAATGACTGCAACCTATTGAATATTTGTGTGTACCAGGAATTATGTAAAGTACATTCTCTGTATCGCCTTATTTAATTCACATACTTTTAAAGTAGGTTTATACAAGGCCTGTTTTTATAGCTGAGAAAAATGAGGCTAATCTGAGGCAGAGCCCAGATTCAAACCTTAAACCCAGGTTTCTGGGAATAGATACTAGTCACCGCTGATGTTTCTCTTGATTCCATAACTAAACTTTGACTCATTAGACATAATAGATTTTGTTATGAATAGTGAGTTTTTAAAAATTTACTTGTAAGTTTAACAAATGATCTTTTTATCTTTTCTTTCCTTAATCTTTCATCTGATCTCAAAAGAAAAAAAGGAGCTGCTCAAATAGCCAAGAAAATATGATATATAAAGGAGTCACTGGAAATAATCTGAAATAAATGTAATAAATACGAGATATCATTTATCTTGCACATTGGCCAAAACCAGTCTTAAATTTCATTGACCCACAGAGGTTGTCATCTTGTTGCACTGCAGTCAGCACTGCTGTGTTATTTGTTCACGCATTTGCACAACTGCTCATTAAAACCCAGACAGTGCAGGCACTTAACACATGCCAAATGTTGAGGTCCTCCGATTAGTTAATTATTGTAATAGCAGTCAATGGAATGCTTGATTATTTTCAGCTAAAATGCCTGTTTTTCATTCATGCATATTTGCTTTTTTTCTTCTCTAAAAAAGGGTTTCTCATCCCTGAATATATTCTTTGGTAAAGTTTGCTTTACCAAAGTATGGTCAGTTTTATACTAATCATTCTTTTGGCCCTGTGTGTTAAACCTTTTTATAAAAACACTTCAAATGTGTAGGGATTTGAATGTTTTGGGACTGGCTCTGCTACATAGTATTATTAATTTTTCCATAGGCAGGGCCATTTTGAGGTATTTGAGAAGTACATGAGAGACCATCTGATCAGTGGCAGCATTTTTCTCTCATACACAAATACATATGCAAACATGCAGTTTTTACTTCTAAAGTGCATCCAGGACATTTACACTAATAGCATGTCAGTATGGATCCTTCAGTTTGGCTTTTGTCTTCGTTTTCACCCTTTTGCCCAACAGCCTTCAAAGAGCGCCTTCTCCGTCGCGATTATGATCTGTCATCCCCTGACAGCAGTCCCTCATGCCTGATGCCTGTCACTTCCCCTGCCACCAGTGCACCTTTGCTCTTTGCTTGGAGTGAGTTGCCCACCCACTTGTCCAACCCTTGAGAGCTCGTATATATAAATCTGTGTATACTGATTTGTCCTCAGTGTTTCACCTGAGGCCTCTTTGAGATCTTCCATAGAACCTAAACAAATGCCTGGTGTACAGTAGACACCAAATGAATGTATGTGGTTTCATGAGTGCCAAGGATCATTTTGTTTGATTCCCCCAGCCCCTAGTACTTGGGATTGAACCTAGGGCTTTTGCACTAAGCTACATCCCCATACCTTTTTTAATATTTGTTTTGAGATACAGTCTCCCTGAGTCACTTCGTTGTCGAAGATGGACTCAAACTTGTGATCCTTTTGCCTCAGTTTCCCAGAGTGCTGGGATAACATGTGTATTAACCACCTCCAGTAAATGTTTTCTTAAGAATTTTATTTTCTCTGATATTCCCTTTAATGAAAATACTTAAACAAATTGTTTCTGAAATTGCAACTTACATATATTTGCATTAGAAATAAATCTTGGCTTATTCTTTCTAAAATTGCCAGTTTACATTGTATTACATTAAAATCAGTCAACATCTTGACTTTTAACATTTTTACTTGAACACACAGACACATTTGTCAGCAAGACTTTTCCCTTAACTGTTTCTCTGGGAGGAATAATAACATGAAGTTCATGGAAACAAATGGGCACATGCATTGTTGGATGACTGCCTGTTTATTCACCCAAATCAAGAAATGCTAGTTTCTGTTACTTCTGTTTGATAACCTAATTAATGTTTCACCGTTACCATGTCGGGCCCAAAACAACTGTTTGCTGAACTTCTTTAGTGCTTTCGGTTCTACTTACTTTGTTCTTAATTTCTAGACCATTTGTGGAATTAAGTGGTCACACTGTGAAATCAGCTACAAGTTTTCAGAGCCTCTAAAAATGTGGCACCAGGAACTAAGCATATTGCTCACATTAATCATCTAGCTATCACAGAAATCCATAGAAATTGTGCCTTCCTGATGCAGGATGTTAGTCTCCTTCCATCTGTCTGTCCGTCCATCCTTCCTTCCTTCTTTCCTCCCTCCCCTCCTCCTTTCCTTTCCTTTTTTTGTTGAGCTTACAGTCAGCACACAGCTCTTCCCCTAATATTTTCTAACATAAACTGATTTTTAAGCCACTTCTTGGGAATACTTTACATTATGGTTAATCACAATTCGCTTTTCATTTTAGTAGAAGTCTTTTAGAAACTATAGACTACTGTTTGTATTTCTTCATGAATAGTAATGTGAATTATTTTTCTTTTTGTTTGTGTTTGATTTTTGTAGTACTGGAGAAAATGAACCTGGGTTTGGATCAAGCTGTTTGGATGAGTAAGAAAACATTAGAAGCAACCAGTGTCTAATGAAGACTTCAGTGTAACAAAGAAGGAAGAGAAAATTTCCCAAATGTTACACAGTGCCTGAATTCCATTTCCTCAGATGTCATTGCTTAAATATGGTCCTAGAGGATTTGCTTTAAAATATGTATATATTTGTTTTTTAATGTATACATTGTTAATAAGAGAAGTGATAAGTTTATTCCAGGATTATGTACATATTACTAGAATTCTGGAGGAATGTTGTGTTGAAATAGTAAAACATTTTATTTCTGAGTTTAAAATGTCATTTTTTTCTGCACATCTTTGTAGCAAGACATCAGTTACATGAATTTGGATTAATTTCTCACCTCAGAAATTAGTTTTATTTTTTTCTTTCCCTTGCTACTTCCCTTCCCCCCACTTATTCATTAGTTTTTGTCTAATTTACATATTTAAAGTCTTATTTAAGTTTTTCTTAAAGTTTTACACGTTAAATCTCATTCTCTTACAGTTAAAGAATTGTTTAAGACCTGCAGGGATGGGGGTGCCGTCATGTCATTCTGCATCTTGGGCCCCTGTGCCCTGTGGTCCACTCCTGTAGGCAGTGCAGGGCAGCTCTGCCAAGGCCACTGCAGTCCATGCAGGGACCATGAGGAGCTGCTACAAGGCAGAGGGAGCTGTGCAGCGGCCCACACACAGAGGCGGAGAGGAGGCCAGGGAGGGGTGTGGAGGCAAAAATTATTTATATTTCAGAAAGACACTCATTTTCTCTTGTTAATATTGTGTATGTGTGTGTATGTTTTTTAAACTACAGTTCACAGCTCTCCTCAGTTAAATATGTAAAGTAGAATATGAAAATGTAGTAATCTGAATATCTGGCCAAAAGGTTTTATGGACACAGACCTTACTACTGAGCATAAGATATTTTTTACATAGTCATGTAAGGAAAAATAAACTGTCTTTCTCCAATAAATTCTTTCTGGATACAGATTGAATTTTCAGCGTTTTGGGATACCTCACCTAGACCTACTGATGTAACACATCCTGCCATAAGCAAAATAACTTGTCTTTTAGTACTAGAAGCCTGATGATCAGCCTGGCTTTTTCACCTCATGGTACATGATATGAGCAGTACAGTAATTTTTACAGATTACTGTGTTTCATAGCCGCATGACTTTGTCTTAGGAAAAAAAAGAATATTCTTTTAGTCCTGAATAAATATTAAATTCCAAATGGCAGGAAAGATGGAGTTTAAATTATAGCAGTTTCTGAGAGTTCCATTACTTATAATGTTCATTTGTCAAAAATTCTTATATCTGAGCCTATTTAAATAAAGTTACCAGCTTATAATTAAGAGATAACCTAGAAGCATATGGCATATGATATGTATAAAATATGCATGCAGGTCAGAAACATGGTATAGATGAAAAGACCTTTGTTATCTTGTGAGAGTTTGTACCGAAATGAATCGGTGAGGTCTATCCTCTTCCTTGCTTTTTCTTTCCTTAACATACATATTGTCATTTTTTGTGGCCCAGAAGTTTTACATATTCAGTTCTTTGCTCCTGTTTTCTGTTGGCACATCCTCCAGAAGTTTTTTCTAAATAGCCCTGTTGAAGAATTACCTTTCTGTCTTCTGAACTCCTGAAACTACTTATAGCTTTCTAATTAGCATTTAATAAAGTTGGGTATTTTTGTTATACAGTGTTAGTATCTTCCATTTAGGCTTTAGCAGACTCTCTGTAAAGTGCCCACATAGTAAATATCTTCCACTTTGGGAAGCACTACATCCGGGGAACAACTCATCTCTGCTGTTAAAATGCAAACACAGCCACAGACAGTAAACAAGTGGGCTTGGCCAGCATGACAAACCATAATTTGCTGGCTGTATTTTAACTCTTTGTAAGCTAAAATTGTATCATCTTACTAATATTTATAAACTCCAGAATTTGCATAGATACTGTAATAGCATGTTTCTTGTAGGGAAGGCCAGATAAATCATTTTTTGCACTAATATGAAATTCTATTAAAGACAGACACTGAAAGTAAAGAGCACTGATCATGTGTGCACATTGTATTCCATGCAACCTTAAGAACAACCACGAGAAGATGTGAAATGTACAGGGAATCAATAGTCTTCCAAGTTTTTAATTCCTCCCAGGCAAATGTTACTAGGTCCCACAATCCTCAGAATAGGGAAGGTTCCTTGTTTAGGGTTTGGTTCTGCTCCCTGCAGTGAAGTCCCCAGTCCTTATTGCTTAAGGCAATGGAAGTAAGGTGATGAATCACTTCTCTGATGCAGGCTCATCAGCCCAGCCAATATGCTCAGCAAAACCATGGTACCGTCCATCCTTCCTTACTCCACACCTGTCTTCTTTCTAGAAAGCTTATCACCCTAATAATTCTTGATCAAAATCCCCTTTTAAATACAACTGAAAGTTTGTGGGTTTTTTAAAACTTAAAGACAGTGGAAAATGCTGCAATTCTTGGTACTCAAGAGAATGAGAACATGTGCACATCATCAGTGGGTGAGTCCTCAGATGGCTATAACCACCCATGATCCAGTTACCTTCCACACACAGAACTGGGGGGACATTTATATTCAGAAAGGTAGATAGTATGAGGCAGAAAGCAGGTTAGAGATTCCCAGCAGCTGAATGTGGAAAGAACAGACTGGAAAGGGTGTTGATGGGACTTTATGCAGTGATAGCAATTCAAACTATTGTGATCATTGAACAACTCTACTTTAAAATTCATGGAATTGTTCACTTAATAATGGGTGTGTTTTTTATATGGGTATGTAAATTATATTTCAGTAATCCAGTTTTAAGAAAATTAAAATGTTGATGTTGCCTTTCTATCTCGCAAGAGCCAGGCAGATAGATGGAAGGGAATTTGGAAGGCTTTGCCTCCACCCATGCAGCAGCCTGTGACAACCTGCGGCTATTTCCACTGGCCTCAGGTTCTGCCACCTCTGCTGGGGCTTCTCCAGCTTCCCTGTGTCATTCCCCTCATCTCTTCTCAACGAAAAGGCAGAAAAAGAAGATCCCAAAGAAATAGTTGAGGCAAAAGTTGAAGAAAAAGTCGAATTTAAGGGACTTTCTGTTGAGGAAACAAAAAATGCCAGGACAGGAATTACTGGGTTGTGATTGAAAGAATGAATGTTCTGCTCCTGTGACTAAGAAAAACAATGAACTTACTCCAAAATATTTGAAAGAGGTTGAACTGAAGTTCTCAGATCTTGGTGAGCCCCTAAGTTACACATTTGAGTTTCACAATGGGCCCAGTGAATCTTTTAACACAAACTGCTGACAGAGACATACAAAGTCTTGACCAGAATTTAAATAAAATCCTTACCTTCCTTGAGGATTTGAAATTTAGAGCTGCGTAGAATGTTAAGTAGATTGGAACAAAAGAAAGAGTATCACTGAAAACTTAAAAAAAAGAAATGCTGCATAAACAGAAAAATTCAGTCATTGAAATTAGTGGCAGTGATCCATTTTTTTTTTTCAAGACAGCTGAACAAGGTTTCACAGATGAAAAAAGCTGCCCTTGCTGAACACTTTGAAATAATGCTACACACTCTGAAACTCTCCAATCCGATCATCAACAATACAGAGAGAAAAACCTCTATTTCCCTCCCCACCCCACCTTCTCTACCCTAGGTAGAGATTAATGGCCAGCAGTTTTGTATCCCTTTCTGATTCCCCTTGAATGCATTTATATGCAGAGCTGTGCCTACGTAGGTCTTTTATTAAACACAATTTTTTTGCATAATAACTCCGATTTTTAAAATTTCATTACTTATAACTTACTACATTTTGAAAGATGACTAAATATTCTAAAACATATATCGCAAAACTTTTTAAACTTACTACAGGCACAGACAGATCCTTTCCAAATTTTCTCGATAACATGATACTTCAGTGATCATTCTTGTACATCTTTGTGCCCAGTATGAATATTTCTGTAGGACAGAGTTAATGAAATGGAATTTCTCATAAAAATCATAAGCAGTTAAAATTTTGATAGTTACTGCCAATATACACTTCAAAAGGCTATGCTAATTTATACTTTCACACTTCATGAACATGTCCTTTTTCCTATATCCTGCCAACATCTGATATTACCAATCACTGTAAACTTTGCCAATCTGATGAGCAAATTATATTTGTTAATTTAATCACCTCTTAGTTTGCTTTGTATCTCTAGAATTGTATGAGGCAGTATCTGACATAGTAATACTCAATAAGTAATTGGTGAATGATAGTAGAAAATAATTCAGATTATACATGAGGGTGTAATCACCAAATCAGTATTTTACCTGATAGAAAGTTTCTCATATTTTTGAAGAGTGGGCTATAGGAGGGTAGGGAGGATAAGTTGCAAAAATTTTTAAGGATTATGAAGAAAATGTGACTAGAAGTGTATAGACTATAAAATGTAATATATAACTTTGGTTATACTGATTTAAAGTCCACAGCTATTAAGAGTCCTATATATATTTCCTTAATGTAGATACTTTTACAGTATGCCAAGTTTGAAACTATTAGTTAATCTCCTTAGCTTTTTTTTTCCTTGGTACCAGGGATCGAACTCAGGACCTTGCATTTGCAAGGGAGACTCAGCGCCACTGAGCTAAATCCCTGGTCCTTTAGTTTTTAATAATATTACTTACTCCAAAGTATGGAGAATGAAGTCCATAAAGCAGATTAGTTTGTTCCTACATACTTAGTGTGCATGAAATACTTTTGTCAAATACAAAATGGACTATAAATGCAAAAATTATATGATTTATTAACTGAGATGTATAGATATAGATATTAGGTCATTTGAAGAGATAGAGGTATCTTTGTTAAAGCAATGTAGTGATACTAAACTAAAAGGTAGCTTGAGTTTTTAATTTTCTAAATCAATTACTAGTTCACATTTAAGAATTTCCATTAAAGTGACAGTTAATGTTAATTTTGTTTTTTGTTGGTTTCTAATGGGAGAGTAATCTATCATTAAACTGTCATTATGAGATATTTACTACTATAGTATTGATGTTCTTAAATATTTGTATAATATTATACTACATGAGATTCATGAGAACATTTCTTTAGAGTATAGCCCATCTTATATTTCCTTGAAATGTTCATTTTGTCTATTTAAATACCATTCTGAAAGTTTTATTCATGTTCTTTTATTGCGCTGAAATGTCAAAATTAAAATGAAGGGATGAATCTATGAAAGAACTTCAGACTAGGAATAAGAATAGCATGTTTAATTAAAATCTGAAACTTTTTTCTATAGCATTATTCCATAAACAGTTTGTGTGAGTAGATACAACATTTTACTTCCTTCTGTGGTCTATTCCCCAGTAAAAGCCCAAATAATAGTGAAATAAATGAAAAAATAAGAAAGTGGTGAGTATACATAAACAGCTGTCCACACAAAAATTTGTACCCAATTATTCATAGCAGTATTATTCATAATAATCAAAATATGGAAACAGGACTTCCGGAAAGGTGGCAGAATGGTGAGCAACAGAGAAACAGCCTCTCTGATACTTTGAATCCAGATGCTGGAATATAACAACATGAGGAAGAGAATGGGGAGAGAAGTGGGTTCCTGGGACCCAGCAAAGATCTGAAATGAGAATTAAAGCCCATGGAGAGAATGAAGAGAGGGACCACAACACAAAAGAGGGTAATTAACACTTTCTTCTTGAGTCCCAGCTGGTGTCCTGGGAGGGGCAGCTGAAACCTGCAGAGGCACGGTAACTACTGGCAACCCAGAGGCCTCCATGGAAAAACACACCAATGGAACAGAGCAGTGGACGCTGCAGCCTGCAATGGCTGGTGAGTTATTTGGGTTCAGATGTCCCCCAGGAGAGGGTGATTGGCCATTTTGGAAAGGGAGCAAAGGAAGTCAAAACTCAGAGCAGCTATAGGGTGGCTCCATCTAGTGGCTCCAAGTGTCAGAACGAGGTGCAACTGAGTTCAAGCTGGCAGGAGGCAATTGGAATGTTGCAGGCTAAAAAACTCAGGTCCTGACCTTGCAGGCAGACCTGAACTTCAGTAGAACTAAAGGCCAGTTTGCTGGGATTATCAATGACTGCCATAAATCTACTGCTGGCTTGCTGGGATTAATCAATACTGACATCAGGGCTCTGTCCACTCTGTCAACCATAACAGCAGAGACACTCCCTGAAGTGGACATTTTTTTTTTCTGCTTCCTTTGCTTTTTTTTTCTTCAGTTTTTAAATTTCTTTCTCTTTTTTGATTGTTTGTTCTCATTTTTTTTTTTTAAATGTCAGAGTTCTCCGTCAAACTTGAAAATATTTTTTAACAAGTCCTTGTCAACTTCCAACTTGTTCTTGGTGATCTTGATATCCTGCTGGCCAAACTTGAGACCAGAGGGCACAAAATATTCTCATTTTTATAAGAGTGAAAACATTGTTTCTAGTTTTTTACTTTCTTGTTTCTATTTCTACCTTCTTCCTTTCCTTCCTGTCTTCTTCACCAGTTCCCAAAACTTTTATAATCTTCCTTCATCTTCCAGCTTTCTTTCTAATCTCTCCTCTTCATTTTTCTATTTTTTCCCTAACCCCTTTTAAATTTTCTCCCCTGAAGGTTAAATTGCCATATTGAGTGGATATTTACTGTACACAATTTTCTGGTTTGTTATTTATTTGGTTATATACCCCCCCAAAATATAGTGCATATAATGAAAATGGCCACACTGCCAAAATTTTTATAGAGATTTAAGTAATCCTGATCAAAGCATGATTAACATATCCCACAGAATTAGAGAAAACAATCCTAAAATTTATTTGGAACCAGAAAAGACCTAGAATAGAAAAAGCAATTCTTGGCAACAAAGGCAAGGTGGGGGCATAATAATCCCTGGGTTGAAATTATACTACAAAGCTACTATGATAAAAATGGCATAGTAGTGGGGAAAAAAAAAGACCTAAGGATCGATGGAACAGATTAGAAGATGCAGAAACAACCCCAGATACACTCAACCACCATATCTTTGACAAAGGAGCCGAACACCTTCGCTGCAAGAAAGATAGCCTCTTTAATAAATGGTGCTGAAAAAATTGGCTTTCCACATGCCAAAGACTAAAACTAGACCCATATCTCTCACCATGCACTCAAATAAAATCAAAGTGGATCAAAGATCTAAATATTAAAACAGAAACACTAAACCTCATAGAAGATAGGCTAGGTAGAACTCTTGAAGACATTAGTGTAGGCAAAGACTTTAAGAACAAAACCCTAAGTGCGCAGGAACTATCAGACAGAATCAACAACTGGGATCCCATCTTATTAAAAAGCTTTTTCACAGCAAAAGAAATCACAACAGATTAAAGAGACAACCCACAGAGTGGGAAACGTTTTTACCAGCTCAGACAAAGGACTATTATTCTATACTTTTTAATTTTTTTTCTCATTGCAATATTATTGCACAGTTTTGCATGGCCTGGTTATAGTTATTTTTGTTTAGAATATAATGCTGACCCCTATGTGTTTATAGAAGGAGAAAAGATATTCTTTGGCAAAGACTTTTTGAACAAAACACTGACTGCACAGGAAATATCACAAAGAACCACTGGGATCTCACTTGATTAAAAAGCTTTTGCACAGCAAAAGAAACCAACAACAATGTAAAGAGACAACCCACAGTGCGGAAAAAATATTTCCCCACTCTTCATCAGACAGACTAATTTCGAGGCCACTGGTGCCTGCCTGTAATCTCAGCACTCAGGAGGCTGAGGCAAGAGAATTGCTTCGAGTTCAAGGCCAGCCTGGTCTGCATAGTGAATTCAATATCAGCCTGAACTACAGAGTGAGAACCTGTCTCAAAAAAAAAAAAAAAGACTAATATCTCAAATATATAAAGAACTCAAAAATATCAGACCCTCCCCTAAATTTACCCAATCCAAAAATGGGCATCTAAAATGAATAGACACTTCTCAAATGAAGAAGCAGAAACAACATATGTATGAAAAGATGTTCAATATCACTGGTCATTAGATAAATGCAAATTAAAACAACACTGAGATTCCATCTCATTCCAGAAAGAATGACTATTATCAAGAAATCAACTAATAACAAATGCTGCTGGCATTGTGGGGCAAAAGGAACTGTTCTCCACTGTTGGTGGGAGTGTAGACTGGTGCAACCACTGTGGAAATCAGTGTGGAGATTCCTCAAAATCTAAAGGTAGAGATTCCATTTGACCCAGCTATTCCCCTTCATGATATTTTCCAGAAAGAATTAAAAGCATCATACTACAGCAATATATGCACACCCATGTTTATAGCAGCATAGCTTGTAATAGATAAATCTTGCGAACAGCCCAAATGCCCATCGACCAATGAATGGATAAAGAAGATGTGGACTTTTTTATACATTGGAGTCCTGTTTTGCCATAATGAAGGATAAACTTGAGATATTTTTAGCTAAATGGATACACCTGAAGACTATACCTTTATGTGAAATAAATCAGACACGTGTTCCAATAAAACATAGTTTTGTGAGAAACCAAAAGTAAATAAGGACAAAAATGTATAATAGATATTGTGAAATGGGAAGAAAATATTCAAATGGGAATGGAAACTATGGAGGGAGGAGGAAGAAACAAGGAAGAGAAAAGGAAAAAAGAATAGAAGGAAAAAATGGAAAGAAGGCTTTTTTAAAATTTTATTTTATTGGTACATTTTAGGTATACAATATAATGACATTCATCATTGGAAATTTGCACCTTTACATAATCACTCTTGGTTCTTATTTTTTTCCCCTTCCCCTGCCCTCCCTTCAACCCCTCCATCCCTCCCTATTAACAAAGACTTTG
>NW_004624779.1:16447212-16457928 GCF_000247695.1 Heterocephalus glaber
ATCTGTTTTATGGATTCCATTTGTTTCCTATGTTGGGATTCCATTATATTCCTCAGCTCCTCTATTTTTTTTATCTGTGTCCTCTCTAGATTTATTAATCATGTCTTGCACTGTGGGCACAATCTCTGCTGTTATCTTAGTAATTATTTCTGATTTCATTTTTTCCAGATCCTCTTTTTCTTGCCAGTTCAGAGAGTCTAGGTGGTTTAGTATCAGAGTGTTCCATCTCATTTCCCTTTAGGGTTGCTGTAGGTGATCTGGAAGTTTGGTTTTGAGAGTTGTTTACATGTCTTCTCACTTTGATGGGGGGCAGGGGTTGCTGTTGACACTCACACTGCTCACCTCCTCTGCCCTGAGAGCGGTGGAATGGCAGGCCAGAAGCCCCTACCTCTGGGCTAGGAGCAGTAGAATGCCAGCCCCAAAGCCCCTTCCTCTGTGCTGGGAGCAGTGGAATGGCAGCCTGGAAGCCCCTTCCTCTGGGCTGGGAGTGTGAAAGAAAGCTTTTATCAATGAAGGGAAGAAGGGTTGAAAGGAGGGGAAAAGAAGAATTGAAATATATCATGTACAAGGTACACATTCTATATAATGAATGTTGTCATTATGTATATCAAATGTACCAATAAAATTTATTTAAAAAAAAATATGATAACCACCCAAAATGCCCACCAACTGATGAGTGCATAAACAATTGTGATATTTAACAGAAAGAATGAAATTCTGATGCCTGCTACAATATGAAAGAACCTTGAAAATATTCTAAGTGAAAGAAGCCATAAAAGACCATATTCTATCATATCATATTATATGAGAGTATTTATTTGAAATGTCCAAAGGAAGAAAATAGGTAGAGACAGAAAATAGATCAGTAGTCACCAAAGGATGGGGAGGAGAAGGGAATCAGGACTGGGTGTGAGTACATATGGGGTTTCCTTTTGGGCTGATAAAGTTATTCCAAAATTAATTAATGGCAATAGTTGCACAACTGTGTGTCATCATATGTGAATTATATTTCAATAAGACTGTTATTCAAAAATTGATGAAATCAACTGGGGGAAAATGGATTTTAAAAGGTAATAGAGGGTACACAAGACTGATATGAAAAATTTCTGTGATTAGAGGTTGGGTAGTGAAGAACAGCAGGAAAAGTTTTCAAGAGAATTCCAAAGTAGGAATAATACATGAGAGACTGGTGACACAAGCCAATGAGTAATGTTTAAAAGACAAAGTAATGGTCAACAGAAATGTTACTGAAAGCTTAATACATTGAGTACCCAAGGTGACCACTGTATCCAGCAAAGTAGACTTAGACTTATCTCCTATTACACTACAAGTTCTTTGAAGACTGGTTGACGAGAGTCTGTATGGAATAGAGCACCTTCCTTTGTTCTAAGAGGTCCATTGAGCAAGGTTCCTTTTCTGGGATTTTTCAAATTGCCTAAGAAAAAGACAGGTTCTTTCAGCTTGGCATGTGGGAAATCCTGAAAGCTGCTTGGCATGATTAAAAATTTCTTTCTTTTGCAGTCGTTTAAAGGTTTACTTCAACACTACCTAAATTCCAATTTAACTAACACAGCCAGCCTTCTTCAGTAGTCCAGCAATAGCAGCTTTACTTGTGATCTCAGCCAATCCAGTGACTTGGCACATAGAAATGAAATGATATGTTCTTTGTTCCAATTCTCTAATGACCTTACTTGCAACCATTCTTGCCTACTCTAGTAAAAAGTAAAGGAGCTGTGAATGTATTCATACACTCTTTTGGACTTCAAAAACCTATGTTCATATTAAGCTTCATGGGGGTTTTAGGATAGAGAACAATTCCCTCCACACTGCCCTTTCTCACTGTTTTCCTAAAGTGAACTGGCCTGGTTTTCCCATTTCTGAATATTCTGCTTAGGTGAGAATATGTAACAATGATTTAAAACAAGTATCACTATTAAAATATATCATGTTACTACAGCATTTCCACAGATTACGTAGAATTTATCTTCACCATATCAGTGAGATTTTCAATTTTAAAAACCATAACCCATAGCAAGAAAGAGAAAATAGTGTTATTTGAACCTTCAATTTATATATGCCTGAATTGTCTTTCTGTTCTTCCCAATTACATCAACCAATAAATTATTCCATTTGCTTAAGCTAATTTGAACTGGTTTTCTATCAACTTTATCTGAAAGAGTTCTGACTAATATAATTACCTATACCAAATCAGGGAACTAGAATTAGATCAAGATAAAACCTCAAATCCCAAGCATAATGGGTAATAGCCTCCCACTTATTAGATGTGACCTTAGTTATTTTCATTTTTTCATTTGTTAAGCATTTTCCACTGCAAAGCCCCCCAAGTTAGGGTATTTAAAATAAGAACATTTTAAAAAGTATGAAACACCAGAGCAAATCCAAAAGTGATAAATCTAAGAGACCAACATCAAGTTGCATGGTAAACAGAAGAGGGAAGTTATCATCAACTGGAAAAACTAGGTAAGGCTTCCTACAGAAAGTGACAGCCTGCTGGAACATTGAGCTCCCAAGCAATTTGAGATGAAAGAATTTGGTAAAAATGAAGATTTGGTAAAAGAGAAGGGTCTCTTTAGCCAAGATTTTTTAGTGTTGCAAACTAAGTGCTCTCCAACTAGCTTTGTAACTTCTAAAAAGGCCTTAAGCATTTTTTTTCTGCTCAGAATTTTTGTAGTTTAATACTTTTTTATTAATTTTTCTTATTTGGTATTACATATGGTAGATAAAAGTTGGAATAATCTATTAGCCTAACAAGTGATGAGTTTATTAAATTAATTAATGTAGGTTATAAACAAAATGGATGACATAATCCATTTTAATATAAAATAATACATATGGATAGAAAAGGATATAAAACAAGAGAGACACCATTGTTTTATCAACAAGTGACTCTGGGTGGCTTGATGGCTATAAGATGTGATCAAAAGAAATACAGTAAATGTTTAAAAATTTTTTAAATTTCTGCATTATTTTTTACTTGCTTTTATCATTGCTGAGACAAAGTGTCCAATCCCCAAAGTTAAAGAAGGAAAAGATTATTTTGGTTCACAGTTTGTAGAGGTTTCAGTCCATAATCGGCTGGCTCCAAGGCAGGGTGGCATGGCAGAGGGGCATCACAGAGGAAAAGCAGTTCATGGTAGGCAGAAGACAGCAAGCAGCCCACCCGCCTTCTTTGTCATCCCCTTATATTCCATCCAGGCTCTAAACCTGCTGATTGGTTTCACCCATACCCAGGGTGGGAATTCCCATTATCCACACCTAGAACTTTGCTAAATCAATCATCCTTAATCACACACCCTAGATCCAGCCAGCTCTGGAAAGCCCCACCTGTGAGTACATGAGGCTTTTGGAGGACATCTAGATACAAGCTACCTTAAAAGACACATTGCCATTAATCCCCCTCACTTCAAATACATTTATCCAATTGTTCTTGCCATTTTCTTTCTTTCTTTTTCTGTCTGTTTATTTTTTGAGGCAGAGTCTTGCTATATGGCCTGGGCTGACCTTGAACTTGCATCAGTCCTCCTGCCTCAGACCCCCTGAGTTCTGGGATTTCAGGTGCACTACCATGCCCAGCTTGTACTTGTCACTTTCTGGCCCAGTTCTGAAAGTTCTTTTTCATGAGCACCTTCAAGTGTACTGTTGTGGCTACCTTGATGTTCTAAATTGATGAAAAACGTTTACATTTCATGGTCATTTTGACTTTGGAAAAATCCAGAAGTTACACAGTAGCAGATGAGAAGTTACACAGTAGCAGATGAGAAGTCACAGCACCAGATCTGGTGAGCAAAGTGCATGAAAACACACTGTAATATTTTTACAAGCCTGCCCTTCTTTCTGTGGTAATTTTGATGATACGGTATTTTTTATCATATCTTATAAAAACATGAAAAAAGGCTTCCAGAACAGCTTCAGACCATAGCAAGGACAAATAGGATAAGTGTGTTTGAAGTGAGGGGTTGTATTTTGAGGAAGATTATTGGCAATAGGTCCTTTACTATAATAATTTTTTACAAAATTTAAACATTCACCATATATTTTAATCATCCCTTGGATTCTTTACATTATATCTCTGATCTGTGTTTTCTGAGATTTTGATAAAAAGTGTACATAACCTTCATAATATGAATGTAATAAGAGAAACTAAAGTATTAAAGAATACGACAATGTAAGAAAACTGAGCATAGCCAACCCAGCAAGTAGGAGGGGCTGGGTTAATGGAGGATACAGGGAGATCTTGCCAGGGAGGAACAGCTGCACAGAGACTTGGCACTTGGGAGATGTCTTGTACTGGGTAGGCAGGGAGCAGAGCTTTTCTAGTTATACTTATATCAGGTCATCAGTGTTTGAAATATCAGGATGAATTTTGTTTTGAAATCAAATTTTAAATGAGATATCAGTAAAAGACACTGCCTTGGGCTAAGAGAGTGAAGTTATTGAAAAGCCATATTCAAACCATACACACATACACATCTGATTTTAAGTTCTATTTCAGTACCTATGTTGAACTGGAAACACTTTAGTGAGGGATTAGGATGTCCTGGAGGAGAAGAGTGGAGACTTTCTCAAGTCCACTGGAAAATGTCCTGAGGAGGACACTACCACACATATGCAGGCTGCTGCCTTTGTCACCTTGTTCTTGACATTGTGAAAAATATGGAACACTGAGAGTTTGCAACAAGTCATCTAGAATGAGAGTATGAAAAAGAGAAGCAACAATAAAACGGGAGGAAGAGCGGTGAAGGACTCATTAGGTATCCAGATATCAATTGCACGTCTCTGGGAACTTGAAAAATTAGTTGTGTTGCTGGAAAGGAAGCATTTCCCTTTGAATATGACTGATGGAGGAGATCAAAAAGCAAGTGTTAGCAGGGTTTTTGAATCTAAATAAGCTGCTTAATGTTGCTGAGTAGAAAAAACATCTAGATAGATATTTTGAGCTTGCTTCTTAAGACAGTTCGAATAGAGGAAAAAAATGTTAGCAATGACAACTGCTTGGGGGCTGAATCTGAACAAGGTAACTGATGAGGAGAGCTGAAGTGTTAGCAACAAAGTTCTCTGAGAATAGATTTTTTAAAAAGGAAAGCTAAAACTTGGAAACATTGTATCTACCTTTAAACTTGTACATTTTGGAACTGGATTATGTTAACTTATTCTCAAAATCAATGAACTCAGTGGCAATCTTGTAAAGGATTTATTTTGAGGTCACATTTCTAATAGGTTAGGAAGAAAAGAAGAGTGTTTATTTGTAGAGAAAATTTCAGATTCAAATACTAAGGGAAGAATTATGACAGTAATACAAATTATAAAACTATAGTAATATTCTTAGCAGTACATAATAGAATTAGGATGAAAGTTTGCTGTGTCAGTGAGTTCACAAAGCTGACACCTCTGACCCTCTGATGGGAGTCTTACACCCCCCTGCTGGCTGCTGGCCCCCCCCCCCCCATTTTCCATGACTGGGTCTTAAGTCTGTACCTTCGCATTTGTGTCTGCTTTTAAGGAACAATGTATGCTCCACTCATGCGCCCTCTTCTGACATTATTTTTGGGAAGAACACTGTGGTCAGTCCCCCTCAGTACAGTCCAGCAGGTGAAACTCACCTGACTGTCCCAAGACTCTGGGCTCAGAATTTTTATGTTCCAAACCTCTATTAAGTTGACAAGAGGGTTCTTGTGTGAGTGAGCATAGTCGTGCTGAGTGTTTATTAAGTTGAAATCGCTGCTCTTTATAGGGATTTTTTTTTTTTTTAAGCCCAGGGAGCAGGCTTCCTGTTTTGCCTTTCTCAGGGGTAGATGAGGAACTTCCTCTACAGTCTTTCAGGCTACCACTTGGAGTCCTCACTGGTTAATGAGGTAACCATTGTGCTTTTCCCTGCCCCTGCTCCAACCATCATGTCTGAAAAGTAGTTCTGGGACATGACATTCACCCGTATTCTCCCCACAGTGCATGATTCAACCCTCCTATGTGGTGCTTTGCATCTGTAACCCTTGCAATCAGTCGTACCCTGAGGCAGAGAGGCCTGATCATGGTGTTCTCTGTAAGAACTGTCCCCTTACTTGCTCTCCAGAACCTTAAATCTGGTGGTGAAGTATGGACCCCCCAGCCAACACCACTGTGTAACGTTACCTGGACAGTTTCTCTAATTCAGCCAGAAGATTTGTTAGGAATCACTGAATCTCCAGTCTGTACTGTGAACAGCTTGTACCTTTCTATCCATAATGGATATCTTCACCTGTTTGAATTATTTTCTTTAGTTTTCCATGCTCTTCTTCCACTACTTATTGCTTTGTGGACTTGTACGTTTAAAAATATAGTCCTTGGGTACTGATTCTCTCAGTTCATCTCTGGAGAAGTTTTGTTCTTTTCACTGTGCCTTGCAGGGACATGATTGTGATGGTGTGGTGTGGTGTTTTTTTGCGTGATCCAAGCTCAGCCATACATTCCCCTCTCTCATCACTTCCTGAGCATGCAGGGGTGACCTTAAGTAAGCAAGGAGTAACCTTTCTCAATTTCTTCCTTAAAGGAGGATTAGAGAATGTAATCATGAGCAAAAGTAGGTGCAATGTGAATCAAATTTTTTTAAAATATCTTCTAATGTGTTCAGCATCCTGATATATTATTCCTAATTTCTATCCCCAAAGGCCTTATGATCTGCTATTGTAGGCAATGCCAACCCTTCAAAAGGCTGAGAAATTTTACAACAAAATTATAGGGTGTATATATTTGAATTGTTGAAAAAATGAAACAACCCACTCGTAATTCACATCAAGACACACAATCCATCCAATCAATATCTGCTATGTTAAAAAAAAAATTTAAGGTAT
Source organism: Heterocephalus glaber (assembly GCF_000247695.1). The sequence goes on from NW_004624779.1 coordinate 16,454,058, forward strand.
CTTCAAACATATACATAATACCTTACATAAGAAGAATTCAGGAAAATGGCAAATATAATGTGCTGTGTTAGAACACGAGAGTGTATGAAGGCTGAGAAAATGATGAGAGGTGATTGTTCTTTAGAAAGCTTGAAATTCATCAATCCCCAGAAGACTGGCTATTGATTTTAGCAGAGCCAAATTGGAAGAGAAAGAAAAATTTCTTATTACTACAAGCCTGGATCTCTGAGGTGAGCCTGCCAGAGGGGTACGAGATTATTTCCAAAGGTGAATGCCATCCACATTGCATCTAGTAAATGAGATCCGCTGAGCACTTTCTAAGCTTTCTGTGGTTGGTGACATGTCTCCAGTTCCCCAGGCAGCCTGATGCCATCCCAATGGGGCCGGTGACAAAAAGGTGACTCAGTGCCAGCCTGAAGGACTGCAAGTAGCCTCTGGGGTGGTCAGCCTCCCCACTGTGTGCAGCTCTGAGCTTTTCCTTTTGAGACTTAGTTTCTTCATTTTTGAAATGAAGGGGATAGGAGGATGGCCGACCACTTTCCATCTTGTTCTAAAGGTCCCTGAGTCAAGAATAGGGTCTCTTAACTTTCTCATTTTCCTAAATGAATAAAGGTCCAGCATTTGTTTTAATGTCAGGAAAAAGAAAAAAGGAATTATGTTTCAATCAGAGATGGTATAACTAGAGGAACAAAACTTGTAGAAAATCCATATTGGAGTTATTGTAGGGAATTGGCCTATACCACTGTGTGGGGGGCTGGTGAGGCAAGTCCAGAATGTATAAATCAGGCCATCAAGTAAGGCAGGCTGGAAATCTAGGGAGGAAGCTGAGGCCACAGCCCACAGGTGACATTTCTTCTTCTGGGAACCTCTGTTCTGCTGTTAAAGAGATGTGATTGAGTCAGGCTCATCCAGTTATCTAAGTCAAGCTTCTTTGCCTAAAGTTGACTAATAATGTTAATCTCATCCACAACCTACCTTCACACCAGCACTACCACAGGATAGCCGCTCAGGGAAGGCTGACTGCAAAGTGACAGCTCTCTTTTGAGAGTGATTTTGGGAGGCAGAATTTTCCTAGTGTGGGAAGAACTCCTTTCTATCCTAATCTTAGTCAGATTCTCAGAGGCATTCAAGAGAGTTGGGCCAGCTCTCTTTTTCCAGCCCATTCTATCTTGGTCTCCTTAGCATTCATTGTTCTGGTTTTCCTCCTGCCTCTTCAGCAGCTCCTTCTCAGCTTCCTCCTTTTCCGCCTGACCTTTACTTCCTTCTTTACACTTAATCTTGACATAACTTCATCCCTGCTGCTTCTATTGAATACTATTGTGTGACTTTTCCAATTATATCTCTATCCCAAGAATCCTCTTTGGACTCCTGTCTCATAACCACTTGCTTATGTTCCTCATCACCACCTCCAGGAATCTCAAAGTTCACATAACCCAGTGGAACTCCCTGTGTCCCACCTGGAGTGTATCCCTCCCCAGCCTTCCCATCCTGGTACAATGGCATCTGTGATAGTCCACTGTTGTGTCAGCTAGAGTGAGAAACACCCAACTGACTGGGTTAGCACAGGTCTCGTTGTGCCTGAATAGATTTACTGAAGATGGAAGACCCCCTTGGGTGTGAGTGGCACCAACCAATAGGCTGGTAGCCTGAATGGAATAAAAGGGAAAGAAGATGGAAGGTTCTCTTCTGTTTCTTCAGGGGAGCTCCAGTCTTCACCTTGACCTTGGTCGCCCATCTCCTGTCTTCCAGCACAGACCCTGCAGCTTTCTGATACAGGCTGTTATGGGACTTTGCAGTGAACTCCACGCCTTCAACCTCTGACTGGATCCTTCATATCTTCAGGCTGCAGACAGCCCTTTTGGACTCCTCCATACCTGACTTTGGGCGTGGCCACTGTAAACCAATTATATTAAATCTATTTCTTTAATAAGCGCTGACTGATACCACACCACTACCCAGCATTGCTCATATCAGGAATTATTATCCTCGATTTGATTTTTATCCACTTAATGCATCCACACCAATCCACTTTTTTTTTTTTTTTTTTTACTGGGATCTAACTCAGGACCTTGTGCTTGCCAGGCAGGCGTGGTGCCACTGAGCTACATCCCTGGCCCCTCCACCATTGCTTTTTCTGTCAATAAAGTACATTTTACATCCCTGACCATTCTACGATCACACTATAGTTTTGCCACTGTAACAAAACTGTGTCATCTCTGCCAGAAGGATTGTGGTTTCCTTCTAACTGAGCTGCTGCCTTTTCTTTTTGCCTTTCTTCAGTTCAGTCTCCAGAGAGCACTTAGAGTGGCTTTTAAAATATGTAAATCAGATCACACTGCTGTGTTTAAATTTGTTCCTTGTTTTCCTGTGCACTTCAAGTGCATTCTCCTGAGTCCCATCAGGCGTCTCAGCATCCTGGGGCTGCCAAACTCTTCAAGCTCCTTTATTTCCCTTTGCACTTTGTCCCTCAGTTGCCCCGGTACCATTTTTCCATGTATGTTCCAAGCTCTTTCCCATTTCTGTGTCATTTCTGCATGTTGTTCCCTCTGCCTGGATTGCCCTTCCCTGGCTCTTTGGATAGTTGTCTTCTCATCCTTCCATTCTCAGGGCAGTCTCACTCTTTCAGAGACAACCTTTCCAAAAAAGCCATATCATGATAACTTTCCTGTTATTCTTGGTCTTAACACTGCCTTTATCTTTGTTTAAAGTCTCATTGTACTTATCATATGAGCACCTAATGTGTGTCTGTTAGTTTTACATGTTTATCATCTGCATTGCTGTGCCCATGGCTCACATTCAGTTATCTCACAGTGCTACTGTAGAGGATTAGAAATTTAACTCTGAAAACAGAAGATGAGCACAAATTCCTAATTAAGCAATACACAGCAAATCGTATTAGCATGCATTCTTGGAATTAAAGTTTTGAGTCAATGCTGAGTTGATTTAGTTCCTTCTCTGAGCAATGATTACACTCTGCTGCCTCATTAGTGTTTTTGCAGAAAAACAGATTTCCTTTTTCATGCTTACCTTAGTTCTCAAACTTAAGTGTGCCTGACAATTTCTTAGGTGCTTGCAGGTGGCAACGAGTCTGGTCTCCTACTTTGCTTCTTGTCCACAAAAAAGAAGAATATGGAACTAGAGAACAGTTTTAGTCCCAGCCTTGCGGCCTCTTTCCTGTTTGATCTAGGGCTTGTCTTTGCATTCTCTAAGTGGTGTTATCGAGCATGCTGAACTCCTGGGTGTAATCACGACAGCAACTTCAATTTCTCCTCAGTCCTTTGGTCCTTACTGTATGGTTAGTTTCTGTGCAGCCCTTGGAAGAAAATTTGACAAACTCTTGGGTCTTCATGCTTAGGTAATAAAATTCCCTACAGTCCCTTTAAGCACAAAACACAGTTTCAGTTTAACATGAAGTCACCAGTAACAGCTGCCCTGAATGCCCCAGCTGGGGCTGCTATAGGCAGGAAACCCATAGCCAGGGAGGGAGGTAGAGGGAGGGATCATTACCCAACTCCTCTCTACACCCTTCCTATTGGATCTTGCTAAGGTAGATTTTCTGGCCTTCAATGGTAAAGAACTAGGGAAGGAGGAGAGATAAGGTGCCTGAGAAGTCACTACTGTTTGTATCTGTTTTATGGATTCCATTTGTTTCCTATGTTGGAATTCCATCATGTTCCTCAGATCCTCTATTTTTTTATCTGTGTCCCCTCTAGATTTATTAATCATGTCTTGCACCATGAGCAAAATCTTTGCTCTTATCTGAGTAATTATTTCTCATTTCATTTTTCCCAGATCCTCTTTTGTTGCCAGTTCAGAGAGTCCAGGTGGTTGAGTATCAGAGTGTTCCATCTCATTTCCCTTTGGGGTTGCA
>NW_004624779.1:16458223-16483448 GCF_000247695.1 Heterocephalus glaber
GCCTGGGATGGCGGTGGGGAGCTTCCTTCTGGGTGCTGGGACTGTCTCACCTTCTCTGCCCTAGGAGCCTGGGATGGCGGTGGGGAGCTTCCTTCCGGGTCCTGGGACCGGCTCACCTTCTCTCAAGAAGTCACTACTGAAGTGGGTACCGTGTGGAGATAGCCTTGAGAGAAAGAGTCTACTAGGTGTTTGACTCTGTCATGGAAGCTCGACTGGGTCTTTCAGAGGCTTCATTAGGACTTTACACCCATGACTTCTTCCAGTTCATTGCCTTACCCTTGAGCCTTCTTGGCAATTTAGTGTCTCTGCTGGAACCCATCACCATCCTTGCAGTTCTCTTGCAAGGCCTTACTTTCTCTCTCTCTCCCTCCTTCTCTCTCTCTCTCTCTCTCTCTCTCTTTCTCTCTCTCTCTCTCTCCTCTTCTCTTTTGGTTTTTTGAGACAGATTTTTGTTATGAAATCCAGGCTGCCTTGAACTCATTATGAAGTCCAGTCCAGGCTGACCCCAAACTCATGGCGATCCTCTGGCCTCAGCTTCCCGAGTGCTGGTATGATAGGTGTGTGTCACCACACCTAGCTTCTTGCATGGGATTTAACATGGCTCTCGCTCTCTCTCCTATGATGACTGGTCCATGAAAAGTTTATGTGTTTGTTTTTTGGTCTCAAAAAAGCAGTGAATGAACATCATTTACTCTTTCTCCACAGCCACACATCGGCCTGCTCTCTTCCTCTGGGTTTGCCAGACTGACATTAGATGCTGTCTATTGCACACTACTCCACAGAATAAAGGCCCACAGAGCTTTTACTTGTAGGCTCTTCTCTTTCACACTTACTTATAGGGCTGGCCTAAAGGAGAAGCTGAACCATAGGAGAAGCTGAGTACAAAATACAAGCTGGGCTCAGAATCTCTGCTTCTACTCAATCTTGAATAAATATCCATGAACTAAGTGTTCCTTCTCTTCCCTTTTCTTAAGCTATGGTTTCCTTAGCTGACCACTCCAGAAACCATCTAGACATGTACAATGAAGACAATATTTTCTGCCTCAAAGGCTTGTGTGCAAGTTAAATGACTAGATGTGTGTAGAACACTTAGAATAGATCTCATCTCAGCACACAGTAATTGGCACATAAATATCAGCTGTTATCATAATTATGGTGTCATGCTGATGAGCCCCTAATTTATCCTTCAAGTTCCATGGCCCATTGACAGAAAAATGGTGATGAAGAAGAAGCAGAAACAACTAGCTTTGAACAGGAGACTTTGGTCTAGGGGTGGAAGGCATAAGTATTTTAGATTTATTAACTTGATAGTTGAAAATTTAAAACAGTGTTACTGAATTTCTTAGAGCTAGGCTTCATGAAGAGGATATGTTAAATAGCTGGACAGGAAACTATGAAAACTATGTATTTGGACAGAATAAATGAACAGTTGATGGGATATACAGCCTTGATAAATTTAGACAGTAATTAATCCTTTACTCCTTGGAGAGTAAACTCTTTAATCCTGCTTTATGCTTCAAACAGTGTCTAAATGATTTTGACTGAGATTTCAAAAGGACTCTGAAGCTCAGTAGGAATTAATATGGCAAATCAATGCTTCCTAGGCCATTAATATTTTCCTGTTAACAGTTAGGTTACTGTTGATTTCGAGCATTGAGTTGCCACTATGTTCCATTTTCTTAGGCCCCTGAAAGGCCCCACATACATGTACCCCACACAGGTAACTCCTGGCCCTGAGTGCTCAGTGAATGAATATGCATTGAGTGCTGAACATTCATTGACCTATGATGTCACCTATGTGAGTCCATTTGCCCATTCTATAAAAGTCCTACCAGGTTTTAAGCATCCTGTGTTTTCCAGGTTGTATAAAATTGGCTTATTCTTTGCACACAGACAGAAGTCCCCACCAACCAGAACCAATACGCACTGTATTCAATACTCACCTGCACTGATCGTTTCCTCCACTTACGTGTAGGCTCGGGTGCTCATCAACTCTCAAGGCCTCCATGTTGCCATTTCTAGGAGCTTTCTGACCAGCTCCACTTTACATGCTGTTTCAGATCCTCCTGGCTGTGCCTCCCTGTAAAACAAGCCATGTGGCACACATTTTAATTTTCCCACATCGATTTCATTGATGCCTTGTCACATACTCTGGAGCCCGAGGCTTCGTCAGCCACACAGGACAGATCAGAGATGGGCCTGCTGGTCTTTTGACCCTGATTATTCTTCCTTTTCATTTTGATTTTCTTTTGGCACTGGAAAACATTATGACGAAGAAGAGCCTGGGGAGAAGGAAAGAAAGAAACAAGGGAGAGGGAGTAGGAGGTCAGTGTTCACAGACACAAAGAACAAAGAGCTGCAAACCAGGAGCTCTCAGCACAGCCCCTTCCCTTTGGAGAGTTGATGCTGAGCCATCCATCAACTTCCAGTTCAGGGATCCAGCTTGGGGCTGGCTTGCACCAAGTGAGAGCTGCCTGGCCAGACACTCATCAGCCCCTCTGAGGCCAGCTCTAGGCAAGTGCCCTGCTCTCACCTGGGCTACCCACTGTCTTCCAGCCTACACCCCAATTACTTACTAAGGAGACAAAAGGAATCATTGATGAAGCTGTGTTCAGAGCAGAACATAGCTAGCCCTGGTTCTTGCTGCAGGGCAGCCTTTGACTCAACAAATATTAGACCAGGTTTATTTTGATGAACTTTGGAAAATCATTTTTATTTAACATATCCTAAGATGATAGGTGGTGTCATTGCCTTTCCAGATAACTTTTGACAACTCCAATAATGTATTGATTTTAAAATTCAAGTCTTGGTGTTAGAGGTTCCTACAGTATTTGAATCTGGTTTGTACATGAAGGTGGGTTGGGGAGTCTGTGAATAATATATGCAATTTGTAACCATCTGTAGAGCTGAAAATAAAATAGGCTTGTATGTGTGTGGGCGTGTGTCTGTATGCACGGAGGGAAGGGGTAATCTGTATTTGCAGCCTATATTGGGAATCTAGAATTTTAAGTGAGAGTTGGTGCCTTTATCTGACCTGTCAACATTATAGATGATACTGTGTATTTATAAATATAGTTGCATATCTTTTCTCAGATGGATGCTGTTAGTTGGTTTACTATTCCAGCTTCTATTTGGAAAATAAATTAATATTTAAAGCTAAGATGAAAAGCTTGGTGGATTTGACTGCCAGTTCTAGGGGTCTTGCACTTGGGATCTGTAACCTTTCAAGGTCAATGCTGCTTCTAATCAAATTAGAGAAATAGGCTTTCCATTTCCTTCTTTTTTGTGACTACTCGCCTCAAGGTGTGTTCTGGGCTCGCTGTCCCATAACCATTTAAGATGTAACCTCTCTTCTCTTATTCTTCTTTGTTTTTTTCCATTCATTAATTTTTAAAAAAATATTTGAATTCATTTTATTGGTACATTTTATTGGTACATTTTAGGTATACAATTCGTTTACATTTATCACTAATTTTATTGGTACATTTTAGGTATACAAGATGCTGACATTTCATCATTGGGAATTTGTACCTTACATAATATACCTTGGTTTTTATTTTTTCCCCATTCTCCTGCTCTCCCTTCAACCCCTCCACTCCCCCCTATTTACAAAGACTTTGTTTTCATTTTTTCCCTTCCTCACATTTGCTCCTTTCCCGTCCCACTTCCCCTTCCCCTTTGGACCTTTTCTTCCTATTTCACTCTATCTTCTCTTGTTCTGTTTGGTATTGGGAATTGAACCCAGGACTTTCACACTGAGGTACATCCCCAGCCTTTTTCTTTTGTATTTTGAGACAGAATCTCACTGTAACCTGATTCTTGATTCTTGGCTGCCTGAGAAGATTTCACTTGGCCTGCCCACTTTGAAAACTGAGAAACCACAAGCAAGCTGTCTTAGTTTAGAGGAAATAGGTTTTATTGTGGAAATAGGAGAGATGACCCAAAGACAGAGCTGAGTCACTGGCAACAGCAAAAATCACCAGGCTACTTTGTCTTCTTTCTCTTTATTTTCTCACTCTTTTGGCTTTTGGCCCTTAGGGCATTCCCACACCCTTTTTGTGTATGTATAAATAAAGAGGGAAAGTTTCTTTGTTTGGGTATCCTTAATTTTCCCTCTCTTCCCACCTTCCTCGTGCATATGTAAAGAGGAAAATTCTTTGTTTCCAGGGTGGAAAATTTCACTCTACTAGGCTACTTGGGGCCATACCCCTCCCCCTCCACTGTTTTTATCTGCATGCCTACATCACTAAGTCTCTAAGTTGATCAGGCTGGCCTGGAATTTGAGATTCTACTGTATCAGCCTCCCAAAATGCTGGAATTACAGGTGTGTACCACTGTGCCAGTCTTACTTTTTTTAAATTATATTCAGAACACATTCTTGAAGACCTAAAGTATCTGAGATTAAAAGGGGTAGAGTTCTTTAAGAATCCCTACAACAAGAGAGCAAACTTGGTAAAGCTTTGGCATACATCATCACATTCTGATTTTTCTATTTTTTTCCTTTTTCTTTTGTGACATATTGAGGATTGAACCTAGGTCTTCACACATTATAGGCATTTGATCATTGAGTTAGATCCTGATTTTTCTTTCTAAATCACAAAAACCTCAACTAATAGGAAGTACAAGTTTTATTACATATGTTTTACACATAATGAACTGATATTGAGGGAAGTAGAGGATTTAAAGGCACTATGAGATCCAACTTCAAGATATGAGGACTTATCTCATTAGGAATGCTTCTCCCCATCCCATGAAAGTGGTATTGCAGCCTCTCTCTTCCCTAGTCATGAGATTTTAGGCACTAGAAAAGGAAGAGAGAGTTTTGGCTTGGGAAGCTTCCCCATATACTCAAGGAAGGCCTTCTGGTCTACCTCGCATTGACGAGTCACACGGTAAAACTGAACGGACTTGAGGTCAGATAGAATTCAGTTCTTCATCCAGCTCTACAACTTGCTCTCTGTGTGATCTTTGCAAGACAGTTAATGCCTCTGATCTTTAGTTTCACCTTCGTAAAATGGAAAAAACTTGAAGAATCCTGAAAAATTAAGATGTGTACATAATGTTCCCAGCTTACAGGGTATGATAAAAATATAGTATATTTGGTCATTAATATTTTATAATTTCTCATTTGCTTTTTCCATTTTGGGGACAAATGAAACCCAAGTATGAGGATAGTTCAGGCTCTATGTACAAGTGTTCACACACAATTTGACTTAGAGATAACAAAATAAACCTGACCTAATTCAAATAAGCAATGAATTTTCTAATACCAAGTAGCAAGTTGATTCATTCAGGTTTGAATTTTCCAAATAAGTTTTTATATGAAAATAAAGCCCTATTTCCTTTAGTTCTCAGGCTTGACTGACTATTATGTCCATGAAGATGTCTACTCAAGAAACTGGAAAACATACTTAAGTGATAACACAAGAACTATTGTTTGTAGGGTTTTGGTGCTGGAGTCTCCTTCTGGAGGTGGTTTCTAGGTTCTTTCTGTCAGGAACAAAGAACTGGTCAATACAAATGCAAATGGCAGCAAAATTTTACTAAAGGTAGGAAAAAAAACAAGCTCTGCAGAGCAAGTTTGGGCCAAATAAAAGTAGGAAAAGAAGTACACACTACAGTGTGATCCTGGGCCACCAATGGAAGAGAGAACAAAGTAGCAAAAACTCAATACAGACTGTCATTTCTGTATCATCCACTCCTCAGGCTGATGTCAAGTCTAGGCCAACCATAAAAACCTGCTCGAGTTCTTGCTTTGGGAACTGTTCTGGGAATATGTTCTGGGATTTTTGAAATTAGCAGGTCACACCTACCTCCCTAGCCAGTTTTGCCATGCCCTAATCTCCTATCTCACTCTGAAGGGCCTGAGGAGTTTGCCTTACTTGCCAGCTCATGAATGGAGTGACCACAGGTTCCTGGGAATTGACAGAAAATGTCAGTTTCCTGAATCAGATGCAGGGGCTTTGTGCTCACACACAGCAAGCAGCATGAGCTTCGCATTCCTGTCACTTTCTCTTGGCTTTGAGCTGAGGCGACATGGAGTAGCTTAGCTTTATGCTGCACCTGTAGTAGTTTGTCACTGTTTTGCAATAGCTTCATGCTAGAGACCAGCGAGTCATCTGGAGTTCAGAGTTCCTCTATAACATCCTGTACAATTTCTCTTCAAAAAATTAAGATTTTCTGGATCGAGCTCATTTTCCCATGCTAACTTATCAGGCTTTATGTTTTTTAAAAGGCTCCCCTTTCCCAATACAATGGACCCTTGACTTATGAACTCAGTCGGTTCCCGAGGGCTGGTTGTAACTAAGTCAATACAGCTGAGATCTGGATGTTTCCCTGGGTACATGCTATAGATAAAAAGAGGCAGGTGAATCTTCTATTAACCTCATTAACCCAAGTTGTTTGTATGTCATAACTTGAGGGTCCACCATGTTAAAAACCCTTGACACCGAGCACTTCCTAAACATCCGGTGCAGCTGATGCTGTTCATTCAAATTGGCTCAATCCACAATTCTGCAGAGTGCAGTGCAGGAACTTTGGACCTGTCAGTTTACTGACTTCTGTCACTCAGGTCTGTGATCTGATTTTTCATAGACTGGGTTATGTGGCTTGGATGTCATCAGAACTTTTCACAGGAAAAGGAGATTTGCAGGGATCAGGGCACCACCTCTTTTCTTTCCTAATTTTGGCATGGGCGCATTACCGGGCTGTGGGGTATAGAGTCTCCTTTTGAGGAGTTCTAGGTTCTTTCTGTCCTGAACAAAGAATCAAATGAAACAAGTATAAATGGTGACAGAGTTTCACATTTATTAAAAGCAGGAGAAAAACAGGCTCTGCAGAGCAAGTTCAGGCTAAGTAAAAGTAGAAAACAGGGAGGAAAAAAATACACCCTGCAGTGCAGGGTGGGCTACCGTGTACAGACTATAGCAAGCACTTCATGGCCACAGTCTTTATATTTCCTATGCTGGCTCCACGTCTCAAGTTCTTGTGAGAAGCCCACCGGTAGGGCTTTGGGAGTGGCTCTGTGCATGCATCCTCACGCCTCTTTTTTCTTAGCCATACCCTGTTGTCCCCCTCAGTCAGATATGACACTGTGCCAGTGGGTGAGTTTTCATCTTTATGAAGAGGTTACACTAAGTCCCAGATCGTCTGGGTTGTCATCACAGTGTCTGGCCAAGCCAGCCTGGACCTTGCCTGTCAGGTGGAAATGTTATAGTCAGCAGCCAGGAGCATGTGCAGGGTAGCTGGTGGCTTTACTTCTACAAACAAGTGGCATCTGTAAGTAAACAGAGGTGACAGTAATTTTTAGGCTTGGATTGGTAACAGACACTGCCTGTCTTCATTGCATTTTACAGGTGGAAACTGTAATTCAAATGTTGAGTCAGTTTAACCAGGGTCATGGGGATGCTGAATGGCAGGGACTGGACTGACAGGTCTTCAAGTTCTTTCTAATCTCAGTCGGATTAAAAGCAAAGTGGGTGTTTGATGCAGTTTTCTCTTTTGAAATATGATACTTGAAGAGGGGCCAAGATATAGGTGGAGTGGAGAACTTACAAGCAGAGACAGAAAAACTGGGGAAATATTCTCTTTGTATTTCAGTCACCATTTAAGTTGCTATATATACGAAGGGTGCTTGGGGGAAAGCTATAAAATAATTAATAGTTCATGGGAGGAACATTTATATTTCAACTGTCTACATTTAAGAAACACTTTGCATATCTGTTCAAGGCTTCCTTTCATGGTCTTGAATATGAATGAGGGAGGAGGAAACAAAGAGGCCCAGAGGCAAGAGAAAAGCAATTAGAGGGCCTTGGACAGGGCACATCAATCCTTGTAGGCATGACCTTTTTGCCAAGCCTGTAGAAGCCCAAGTCCGTTTTTTGTTTCTCTGAGAATGGGGTCTCTTCGGTGGTCTCCTCTGAGATTTACCCATGACTGTATCAGAGCAATGCCCATAATTTTCCTTCATAATTGGCTTGTGTGGGCTGCGTGCAATAAAGGTTATTGGGCTCTAACCAGTCACTTTATAAACTTTCAGATGCACTAATTAGCTTTATATGTGCCACGATCCTAGAAGGAGAGAAAACCAATAGCTTTCAGCCAAATTTACATTCATTCATAAGGCCTTGAAAATTCTGCTTTTTCTTAGAGCAAAAATTAACTTGCATCTCTTAAGTACAGCCTTGAACAATAAAGACCCTCTGAGGCTTTGCACTACTTCACTTCTTTTTTTAATCTGAGGAGCTAGCAAGATAGAATAGTCACTGTTATCCTCAATTTAACACAAGAGGCAGTAAATGGCTTTCCAGAAGCCATTTAGTGAATTGTTGGTACAACAGAAACTAAAAACAACAAACGTCCACTAGATGGCGCTGTCCCCTAAACTAGAGGATAGAGTAGGGGCCGCACTCTGCCATCCACAAAGGCAAAGAAACCTTGAAACAACATCCTCCTTAGGTAAGCAGAAGGAAGCCACTTTATATGACATAGTCTTCATGACTTCTCTGCTCCACCACCCTTAAGCGCGGGTAAAAGCGTGGTGCACATTTGACCATGGCTTCCCGGATAAGCTGCTCTTTTTTAGAGGACTAGTGTGCTGCCGGCAGCATTTATAAATCTCTGAAGGTTGGATTTTAGAATAAAACTTTGATTTGCAAGATCAAAATGGATATAGGTGTCAAAAAAAAAAATCCTGCATCTCAGACGAAATATGCGCTAATTTAAAAAAAAAAACACAAAACAAGGATAAAGCCACTCTGATAACATTGTGAATAAAATCATACCATTTGGATAAGGTTTTGGCAATAAGAATAATCACTCAATAAATCACAAAAGCAATATTAGTTAGGAATTTCATTCTGTGTGTGTCTGATCCGCAGACACACGATGAACAATGTAACAGTGTTCTAGTTTCTCTGTGCTCTATTTTTTTTTTTTTTTTTTTTTTTGTACTGGGGATTGAACTCGGGCCCTTGTGCTTTCAGGGCAGTCGGCAGAACCATTGAGCTAAATCCCCGGCCCTATTTCAAATTTTTAAAAAGTCTGTTATTAAATATAAACAAATATTGAACCTGTGATGGGGTCTTTGTCACTGTATGGCTTCTTTGTTGATAAAGTACGTAACAAATACTATTTTCTACTTACTATTGAGACTTGCTTTTTTTCTTGTTTCTTCTGCTAGTAATATCTCACCTGCTTTCTTGTGGCTTCTTCATGTCCAAGAAGCATCTAGATTTCAAGACAATCTCTGCTTCAAGGTAGAGAAAACTGTTTTCTCTTTCAGCATCAATCTCTGTGTATGTAAATACAAAGAATTGAGTTAGATCATTTCTAAGTTTGCTTGTTCCTTTAATATTTATGATTCTGTTCGATGACTGTAAATTCTGATTGGCAGGGTTTTTGGAAACAGGCTTTCTCTACACAGATGCTATTAGTGGCCACCTTTGTGATTTTTCACATTTATTGATGTCAGAAATGGTGAGTTTATTCTTCCTTGGATTGGGTTCCATTCGATCTTATCTTAAAATACTAATAATTCTGGAGAGAATAGAGGATTAATTTGGGGATGCTACACAGCAGAACTTACATATAAAATAATGAAATGAGCCAGTGGAGGAGGAAGAACAAAGGACCACTAGAAACTGCAGGAAGGTTAAGAAGCATGAGACCGGTCATTCTTGAAGACCACATCTAACATTTTGCAAATGACGAGGTTTCCTTCTGTGCTTCACACCAGGGAATTTGGGGCTGCCAAACACAGGGTTTTGTTGAATAAACAGAGACTGCACTTAGAACTGCAAAGATGAGAGCCCAGGTCACGGGAGAAGATGAGCCACCAGTGTACGCATATTTTGACCCTAGTCAGCACTGAGAGTCCGCCAGGACTTGATTTACTTTCCTTTTGGAGCTCTTTTCCTAGTTTCCCCCTTTGCCTGGGAGCCATCTATTCCTAACTCAGATGATGTTATAATTTTGGCTTCTTTTGTCAAATAAAATCTAAAAAAAAACCTCACAAGGAAAATGATAGTCTGTTTATATTTTAACCTATCCTATTGTCTTTTCTTCCTTTCTTAAGTGCAAGTGTCCTTTTGTTATTACCCGCTATCTGTTTAGAGAGTTTCTTTTAATAACATTTTATGGGTAGGTTTGTTGGCCAAAATATTTAGTTTTCTCTGTTCTGAGTATAACTTTATTTCTCTCTCCATTACTGAGGGGTATTTTCACTGGATATAGACTTCAGTGCTGACAGTCATTTTCTGTTAACCCTTGAAAAACATGACACTTCCAAGTCATTCCTCTGCCTTCATGGTTTTGGATCTGTTCTCATTCACATAATTTTTGTCCCTAGTAGCCAAGATTAATGTTTTTTTTTTGAGTACCAGGGATCAAACTGAGGACCTCAGACTTGTGAGGCAGGCACAGTACCACTGAGCTAAATACCTGGCCCGAGATTAACTCTTTTGAAGAATATGTTTTGGGCAGGGGAAGTAGCTCACTGGTAGAGTGCTTGGCCTTTCATCCCCAGAACCATGAGTTCATTCATCTTAACTTGGCTCAGTTTCTCTTGTATCCTGCTCTGTGTAGGTATTATTAGGAGACACTGGACATTATTTAATTCTTTTTTTTTTTTTCAGAATGTCACCCTTTTTAGATACAGTGCATAGGTCCAGGCTGAGGAGTGAATGCTTATTTTCCTGCCAGTCTGTGCTGACACTACTTTACTGAAAAGGAAATGCTCACTTATCTGCCTCACTGCAAATAACTGAGGTGAAAGTCAAACATTTCATTGGGTCCTGCCATCAACTCCCCAGAGCAGGAGGAAGCAGAAGCACCAACTGTACCTACTCTTAGGACTGCATGTCAGTTTAGTTCCCTTTTCATTCCTACCCCAGTGGAGGAATTGGAGGGACATCACTTTCCTCACTGGATAAGGTCTGGGTGATCAATTACCTGATAGGCTCTACTGAAAGCATGGTGGGAGGAAATATGTGTGATGCAACTGTGTGGGCTGTGGAGGTAATATACTGATATCTGATGCCACTGTGCTCTAAAGAAATCTACAGTGTCTAGGGAGGCCATATGTAGGTGTTAACAACTCCCACTGAAGTCCCAGCCAACTGAGTCAACTCTGTACACTTGACAGAGAAGAACAGAATGATGGTTATCATTTTAAACTGCTAAGGTTTAAGTAACTGAAGCATTCATGTATAGTACTATCTTTTAGTCTACTAATATTCGGCATTATCAAATGTATATTTTTATGATAAATTAACAATAAAGATCTCTTATACCATAACTGCTTTGTTTCTTCTTATCCTTCTGATATAATTTTGTATTATACATTCTTATTAATAATTGTGTTTATCTTCTTTTGTCTATAGTGTATTTTTATTGTTACTGTTCTTACTTCTTATATATCTTCTTAAGTGACAATGGTAGTAATTTCACTTTGAGTTTTAATCTACTTAGTTTATTTTCTACTGAATTAGTATACTCACATTCTAATGGCCTTCCAGGACAGTTCATTATAAGGTCAACTCAAGGAAGTAATGCTCTAATTTCATTTTTTTCTTGGAATCATCTCACCTGGAAAGTATCATTTTTCGTCCATCTGAGCTTGTAGTTTTCTAGGCATTTTGCCCAGCTGTCACCCTGAGGCTTCCTTTAGAATTTTAGAAAGATTCTTTGATTTTAGTCCAGTTTTGATATCCTGTTTTCCAGATCTTATGTTTCATTCTTATTTGGTTTGATCCCTTTTTTGGGGGGTTGGAACACAACATCCATATTGAAAAGACGGTACCATAGCAGAAGACACAATAGTAGCCCTGAATCAACCTGTGTCTGCAGTCCAGCCTGGAATAGGAGCATGAAAGTTTTGGGAGTCTTCATATATCTGAAAAAAATCTTTTGAGAACCTAGCACTTAATAATCAAAGTTCCCTCTCAGCACCTTTGTCTGTTTGCATGGAAATTTTAAGCTTCTGTACAAACTGAACAGCTGTAGAGACAAAGTGCTTCTGGAAAGAAGCTTCCCTTAGATGAGGAAAGGAAGAAAAGTGACTGGGCCCTACAAAGAAGTTTGCAAGAAAGGTTGCTACTTTCTAGACTAAGAACAAGACAAGTAGGTGAACATATTTGTGAGAATTGTGTGTGACATAGAATTGGGGCACTGGAAGTGTTGTACTTGCTGTTGGGAATTGAAAATGATTCAGCTATTGTGGAACATAAGCTTGGCAGTTATTCAAAAAGTAAAACACAGAATTATCACAGGCCCCAGCAATTCTACTCCTAGCTATAGACCCAAGAGGTTTGAAAACAGTTGATTAAATAAATACTGTATTATACACAAATGTTCATAGCACCACTAGTCATAATAGTCAAAGGTGGAAAGTAATCCCTATCCATCAATAGATGAACGGATAAACAAGATGTGGTATGTGTATACAGTGACAGATACAAAAGGTCACTTGGTGTATGATTTCATTTGCATGAAATGTACAAAAGAAATAAATCTGTAGAGACAGAAAACAGATTGGTGGCTGCCAGATGTTAGATTGGGAGGAAAATGACAACTGCTCAATGGGTATGAGCTTTTACTTTGGAATGATAAAAATGTTTTGAAACTAGAGAGAGATAATGGTTGGACAATAGTGTATTATGAAAGTACTAAATATCACTGAATTATTCACTTTAAAATGGCTCATTTTATGTGATGTGAATTTCACAAGCTTAACTTGAAAAGGGAAGTAGAAAGAGGAGAACTGATCCCTAATAGTGAGCCTGTAGGAAAGATTACTATTTTATAGGCCGGGAGATGAGGGCATTTACAAATGCATTAGACAAATGCATTTGTGAGGACTGTATGTAAAATAAACAAAGAGTGGGCACTGGTATGGATAATTATGGACTCTATTTTTACTTTCTAGGACACTGCCGTCCTTACTTAATGCTTTTTATAAAGTATAATGCTTTGGATGGGAATGTGTTCTAGAGAAATAAGTCCTGGCTAGAAATTAGTTTCTGAGCCACGTGAACATGTATGTACATTGCGCTGGGAATTTAAAAAATTTGTGATCAGAGATCGAATATTTGAGAAAAATGATATTTAAAAATATTAAGTGAAAGGTGATGTTTAAGAATGTCTACATTTAAAGTAGTGTTTGCCAGAAGATCAGAGAAAAGCCTTAGAATTAAGAGTAACACGAAAATAGAGGGGAAACTTGGCAAGGTAAGAGCCTCGTGGGTGGGTGGGGGCTCCCTGTGGCCGACAGGTGGCGCTGCGCCTACTCAGCGGCCCCCGCGAGCGATGCTGCTCCTCCACGCGCAGTGAGGGAGCCCCTGCCTCCTGCCAGGCCCGCCAACAGCAGGGCAGTTAGTAAGCTGCAGCCGAGAGCCTCCCCGTTTTATTTTATTGTTTCTGAGATGAGAGTGTTGTGCAGCTCTTAGGCAACCTTCTTTCCAAGCAATTAAGTCTCCCATTTCCCCGTCTCAGAAGCCACAGAAAGGGAGTAAATAAGGAGGGGGAGGCAGCGGCTTGGTGGGGGCTTCCAGGTTATTTATTACTTTAATAAATTTGAGCTCCTCCCAGCCCGCCTCAGACTCCTGTTTCTGTCAAGCTCCTAAGGACAAACGATCGCTTAATTGCAGAGTTTGTGGGCCGAGGTGCGCGCCAAGCACACTTTATTGTGCAGGAAAGGCTGTTGAGTAAGACGCTGTGATAGTGCCCTGGCCAATAAGTCATTAAGCAGAAATTAAAAGCGGAAAACTTTCAAGTGCCTTCTCTCTAACGTGTATTAACCTCTTAAAGGCGGAGTGGGAAGAGTCTGAGCCCGAGAGGAAAGCACTGACCGCTGGAGAAGGTTTCCTCAGAGGAGGGGGACCCAAGAAGGGGCCGGCTTTAGGGTCCCCAGGGGGCTCCTGGCTGCCCCTGCGGAAGGAGGCACAGACACCGCAGGGCGTCCTCACTGTGCTCTTCCCTGAGCTGTTACATCTTGGCGACCTATGGGGCCTGTTACTATCACCCGGTGAGAGGCGCCAGGCCTCCGACTTGCGTCCTTCCCAGCTGACCAGGAACCCTGCTGCTGAGACCTGGGACCGAGCGCAGACTGGAGCTCGAGTTCTTTCAGGCAGTGTGATACTCTGTGAGGGACCCGAGTACGGTTTCTTCCTGCTGTGGGTAAGCAAGAGAGTAACCCAGGAACTCTGAATAATGGCCCTTCGAGAAATCGCTGCTTGCAACGGTATGACGGAAAATAAATCCAAGGCAAGTGAATAAAAGACTGGAAATTTCAACTTGACTTTACCTCTAGTTCTATTGACTGCTCTACCGCTGTGGACAGGACAGTCCACCCTGAACTGTCCTTTTCCTTTCTGAAGCTGCACTTACCCATCAGACATGGTCAGAAGATGTTTTGACTCTTTTGAGAAAGGGACAACATTCCAATAAGTTTATTGCAATAGACTATTAATAATCTTCTGTTTGATTATTACTGTTATCATTTCTTACTATGCTTAATTTATCAATTAAATTTACTCATATTCCTGACAAAACAGTACTTCTAGGGTTTGGTAGTATCTCAGTTTCAGGCCTTGGAACATACTGCTGTAGACAAGGGAGGACTGCTGTAGGTTCCCACTCTTAACCTCATTTCTCTTTTACTCTCTCTCTCTCTAATGAGCTATTATTTTTGGTGCAGTTTTGGGTTCCCAGCAAAATTAAGCAGAAGGTACAGAGATTTTCTCTGTACCCCATTTCCTCCCTTACAATTAACATCTCTCACCTCAGGGGTTCATTTCTTAATGAAAGACCTACATTGACACAATCTGGGGTTCGGGGCTGGGATTTGGGACTTTGCCACTCCCCTTTTAGAGTCTGACAGAGACTGATAATTCAATTGACTTAAAACAGATTAATAGAAGGGAAGCACACAGATTTTACACATATATAGGTGCATATATGAGAAGATGACAACCTAAAGTTGCAAACTTAGTAGGTTGGACAAATACAGCCAATAATGGAAAAGTAAAATGTATGAGGACGCGAAAAAAGGTAAGGTTTTTTCCCCCTGTTTTTAGTGCATATTAGTAATACAGAAAAATGAGACTATTTCAGCGTCTTGATATATTTGGTATGTTGGTACAAAATATGCATATAACATATTTTGATTATTTTCACTCCCATTACCCTACTCTTTTCATCTCCCTTCTCTCTGATTCCCTTCCCTGTCACTGAAAGTCTACCTTCCAGTCATATCTCCTTTATTGTATTTATTATTTTACATTGGAAGTTTTAATAAAGCCTATTTGCACAGATTTTTCTCAGCCTCTGTATCTGTCTCTGGTAACAAAAATGCTTCTCTTTTTTACTAACCCAGGGAGGGTATCGTTTACATGGGAGTTTTCTCCCATCTCTAGTGATAAGAATGATTCTCTTATCCTGGTACACAATAGGCAGGGTGACATTTTTGCATGTGTTGGTTTTTAAGTGCCTTTAACACAAAATAACCCTTATGCCAAAGTGGTATATTTTAGGGAAGTGCATTCTGGTGCTCTTCAAGATAAATATATAAGGACATATATCTACCATTATTGTATAACACTGAATAGTTTCACAATCCTTAAAATAGTTCATGTTTTATCGTTCCCTTCCCTCAACCACTGATAATCAGAGACCCTTACCATCTCTGCAGTTTTGCCTTTTCCAGAAAGTGGTATCATTGGAATCATACAGTATGCAGTCTTCTCAGCTTGGCTTCTTTCACTTAATGTTATGCACTTGAAGCTCCTCTGTGTCTTTTCATGGCTCGATGGCTCATTTCCTTTTATTGTTGAATCACATTCCATGGTCCAAATGTACCACAATTTATTTATCCATTCACCTACCGAGGGGACATCTTTGGTATTCCAAGTTTTGACCACTGTGAATAAAACTGCTGTAAACATGCCTGTGTGGGTTTTCGTGTGGGCATATCCTTTGGTCACATACTATGGGGCACAATTGCTGGATCATTTAATGTTATGAATTGAAAGTCTGTGTCCCCGTCAAACTCGTGTGTTGAGGCTCTAATTCTTAGTGTAGTAATATTTGGAAGTGAAGCCTTTTTGAAATATCTAGGTCATAAAGTGATGCCATTATAAATGGCATTAGTGTCTTTATAAGAAGAAATTCTCTATCTCTCTTCTCTCTCTCCTCTCTCCTCTCTCTCCCTCTCCCTCTCCCTCCCCCCTGCTCTTTCTCCTTCTCTTCTTGCCTCCCTCTCCCATGTGAAACTACAAGATATAGTCTATGAATCAGGCAGAGGGCTCTTACCAAGAACCCTACTATGCTGGCACCATGATTTTGGACTTCGAGTCTCTAAAACTGAAAAATAAATTTTTTTTGTTCAAGCTACCTGTCTTAGTCACCTTCCTCATTGCTGAAACAGTTTCTGACACCCACAACTTAAAAGAGGTGTGGTTTATTTTGGCTCATGATTCAGTCCATGTTCAGCTGCCCCCCTCCCCCAAAAAACCAGTGTGGCAGAGGGGCATTTTGGAGGAAAAACTGCTCCTATCATGGTGCACAGGAAGTAGAAAGGTGAAGGGAGGAGGCAGGAAGGGAGATAAACCCTTCCAGGTCATGCTCCCAATGACTGCCTCTTCTGACCTGACTCTATCATGCCCCCATAGTCCAATCCTCCTCCAAATGTATGAAGCTTTAGGGCCATTTTAGATCTAAACCATAACACTACCAGTTTATGGTACTCTGTTACAAAAGCCCAAACTGACTAAGCCAAATGGTAAAGGGGAGTTTTGTAAGAAACTACCGAATGGCTCCAGAGTGACTACCATTTTGCATTCCTCATCAGCAAGGAATGAGTGTTCCTGTTGCTCCAAATTCTCACCAGCATTTGTCTGTTTTCTGGGTTTTGTCCATTCTAATAGCGAGCAGTGGAGATTCATGATCAGCTTGCCTCTTCCAATGCCTTTTCTTTGATATGTTGCTCTTTCTTATCCTTCTTCCTTGATAGTCATGAACTGATTTCTGGTTCCTCCTTTCTCAGCTGCCCTTTCCTTGCCCTCCTGCACTTTAATTTCATCTCCTCAATTTCTGTCTGATATTTTACTTCTATTTTTCCATTTCTTTCTTTCATTTCTTTGTCCTTTTCTACCTTCCCCTGCTTTCTTCTACTCCATCTTATATAAACATCAAATTGAAGAATAATATATATTTTGAGTTTGTATTGGATGTATCAGATATATTAGTTTGCTTTTAATTAAAAATACCAAGTGTTGACTGTTTTATATTTCTCTAAGTGACACTGCACCAAATAAATCAAGTTCCTTTTTGTATGTAGTTCATGGTTTATTTTTTCTATGAAGTTAGTAAATCCCAAAAGCCTTTTCCTTTTGATTTCATACCCCATTATGAGTCTGTTTGTAACCTACAAGGATTTTTAGTAAATGGAAAAAAATTGATTCTCAACATGCTTCTAATCCTGTAAAATATTGTGTGCTCAATGCTATATTGTTCAGTTTGAAACTGAATCTTATTTTCTCTTATGCAATCCATAGCTAAGAGTATTGTTTTTCTCCTCACAATGCACCTGAGTGGAGGGTTGAATAATGACCTTGTCATTCCAATTCTTCCTTCAGTTTTAGTGATTTGTTTCCACTGTTTCTCTCTAGTTCTAGTCTGTTGTTGTTAAGGAAAATTATCAAAAACTTAGAAATAAAGCAGAATGACACTGTGTGTATACAATCAGTGTCATACTAGAGTGTTTTATAGAAAGTCCACCCAACGGCCATCTTCACACACATTCTGGAGAAAGTTAATTTAGTTTACCTCATTATTTAGTAGGTTAGGGTTCAGAGTTTGTAAAGTTGGATGCTAAATTTTGCAGAATTGATATGTTGCAGATAATTTTTATTGGGTAAGATAGACACTCTGAAGGCTGTGGTTTTATTGTCCTATAAGACAGTAATCAGTTTTCAGTATGTTTGCAATTTATTCTTTTATTCCATTGACATATGTTAATTTCTCAACTTCTTTTCCTAATCAGCTTTACTATGCTGCTGCTTCTTTCTTGAACCCATATTTCTACTCATATGAGAGTTACCTCTTTGCAGAATGTTTGAATTCCTTCACGTTTAATTTAAGTGCCATTCAGAGGGCTCTCCTACAATATTCATCTTGCCTTTCAGGGTTTTTGTAATTGATTTAACTGAGATAATATTTCTGTATTTACAAAGAATGTCTTATTCAAGAGACAGAACATACATTATATACTTGTTTTATATGCAGCTCTGTGAAATATTTCTATGAAAATACAGCTAGCATCCTAAAACATTTACCAGGTTGAATAGAATTGGTCTGAATCTGTCTCCATTGTCTTCGGCTTCAGGCTGCTAACAGTAGCTGCATAAAGAAAGTGTTTACTCTCACAGAATATTTGTTAGCTGTAGATGTCTGTTATGGCTCTTGGGAGTATCTATCTCTGTTGGCTGGCGTGCTTATTGTAGCTGTCTCTGGCCCACTTTTGGAGCCTTGGTGGGAGTGTCTCAGCATCAGAGCATCCTCTTCCTTAATGCCACTGAACTGTCACCCAGGTTCCTCCTGAGAGTATTGAGTTAAAACTGAATCATTCCTTCCTCATCTATGAATTTTATGCACACTGGACTAGGTTCTGCCAGGGAATTAGATATAATGTGACATCTATGCCCTTCTTTTTTTGTTTTCATATGTTGAAATTAACGTGTCATTGTGAAGATTCTAAACAGATGGGGAAAGGTCAAGGTTTCTTTGTTGCTAAGTGTGTTTCCATGACAACGGCAATATGTGTGCATTATCAGAAAGCATCATTTGTTTAGCTGCTGCTGGGTCATTAGAGGAGGAGGAGCCCTGCCTGATGGTTTTGAGTGGTTTATTTCTGTTTTACTTTTCATCTTGCTATGAGAATTGTAGTGTTAGTGTAGTATTAATTTCAAACACACATAAACCTGGTGGTTGTAGGTGAAGAAATGCCCACAACAGGCCCACACTTGCATATAAATAACTCAAAAAAATTTAATTAAGACAATTGAACCCAAGTCAAATAAGCTCTAGGTGAATGAAGCAGTGTGTAACCAGTATAGATCTGGGTTCTGTGTGTCTCAGAGGCTTATGACTTCATATGTATCTACCCCTCCTGTTCCCTTACTTCCGGGTACTTGCTCCAGTATCCAGGGCATAATGGGGTGCCCCATTTCATTTCAGGTGTTTTGAATGATGCTGTCCTTCATAGCTATTTTTGTCATTTCTTGAGACAAAAAATCTCCAAAGCAGTGTGGGATTGCAGCACAGAGCACTTGCCAGGCAGTATGAAGATGAGAACCGGGAGCTTCTGTTATTTCTGCCAAGGCACATCCCTGTACATCTTGGTCTTTTAGGGGACAATTGGTGCTTTCTAGGGCAGAATTTTGATGTGACAAGAGGAGTAGTTGTGTCCCAAGAATTGTGCTTTTCTCCTTATTTAGCAAGAATATTGGAAGCTTTAGGACAGTCTTCTCTCTCCTTTGAGTTTTAGTCTCCTTGTTGGTCCAATTCAGAGCTGTGCTTAATGGACAGACTTCTAATGGTAAACGGCATAAATCATGATCATTTCAATGTATGCTAAAGCATTAACAGAAGAAAATTTCGGCCTTAGTCCATGCATGTTGCTATAACAGAACGTCGGAGACTGGATAATTTATAAGGAATAGAAATTTATTCCCTCACTCTTCTGAAAGCTAGAAAGTCACAGATCAAGGCCTCTTGAGGTTCCATGTCTAGTAGGGGGCCCAGTCTTTCCTTCCAAGAATTTGCACTTTGTTTCGGCATCTTCTGAAGGGGACAATATTCTGTCTGTATATGGTAAAAGGGACAGAAGAGCAGAGAAAGGCCTAAGTTAGTTTCCCTATCCATTTTACAAGGCATTAACCCATTAAATGTCTTCCATAAATAACATATATCAATGAATATTACATGATATATTCATTGATATATATTCTGTTCAATAACTTGATCACTCCACAAAATGTTCCATCACATGATATTATCACAGTGGGGACTAAGTTTCAACATGAATTTTGCAGAGGACATACATTCAAACCATAACAATTGCTTGTGGTCAGAATAAAGTAGACCCTTGACTTATGAACTCAATTCGTTCACAAGGCTGGCTGTAACTCAAGTTGGTCAATTGAGTGCTCGGTCTCCTCTACACAGCCTTCAAAGTCTCTCTTCTGTATACAGGCAGATCTCAGTGTCCTTAGCCAGACATTGCCCCAGGATTTCTCAATTAACCCCAGTGCAGGAAAGGATCTTGTAATGTTCCTTCCAAAACTCTTTAAGGGTTAAATCTGTATCTGAGACCACATGGAAGCACAAGCAGCCAGCATTTGGGTTGTAACTCAAGACTTTCTAAGTTAAAACTAAAATTCTGGTCATAATCCAGGATGTTCATATGTCAGGCTGGTTGTAACTTGAAGGTCCACTGTATGAAATGAACCCATCTTTAGTTAATACTTTCAATTGATACTACAAAAGAACTCTACCTTCATCTGATCAATGAGAAATGTACATCTGTTTCTTCCATTTCTTCTGCCGCTATTTTAGTCTGGGCCATGAGCATTTCACCCAGTCCTGATTTATTTCTGCCACCAGCTAACCAGCCTTCTCTTCTTCTGTATATCAAGCTCATGGTGGCCAGAATTATTCTTCCTAACACTATCATTTGTCTGCTTGGAAGACTTTATTCTATGCCCCACCACCCGCAGGATAGAGAAAAAACTCATTAACTCTCTACTGAAAGCCATGCACAAACTGTCTCTATTTTCCACCACTGACATAAAACAGATTGGCTTGAGTTCTTTGCCTTTCTTCAATCTAGCCGCTTTTCCCCTTCCTGCAAGCTTAGGCTATTCTGTGCCCTAGTGCCTTCCTGTATCTTGGTGCTTCGGTCTTAGATGTGATCTATGTCTCCAGTGTCACCTAGCTAACATTTTGCTCACTGACTGATACATCAGCAGCACCCTGGCTTGCTTCTTTCAATATAATGTGGGTTGTACCCCCTTACATCGATTTTACCTATCTGGAGGAGCAGAGCTATATCATATTTAATTTGGCTCTGAAGTTTTGAGAATATATATCTGAATGAAGTGAACTGACTATAAGTCTCTGCTCATATTATTTCTTCTTTTGAAATCTTTTTATTTTATTATCTATCTATCTATCTATCTATCTGTCATCTATTAATCTCATGGTGTTGGAGGGATTGAATCCATGCTAGGCAAACACTTTATCACTAAGCTGTATCCCCAGCCCTCGTACCTTCATTTTTTTCCAGTATTTATTTATTTATTTATTTATTTATTTGTTTGTTTGTTTATTTTTGGGACCAGGGATCAAACTTGGGTCCTTGCGCTTACGAAGCAGGCAGAGGAACTGCTGAGCTAAACCCCCAGCCCACTGGTTTTTATTTTTTATTAGTACATGTTTCCATTACATAATGATTAGATTTTTCATGGGGAGTTTGGTATATAGCACACCTCAATTCCTTTTTCATCCCTTTTCTATCCTCTCCCTCTTCTCTCCCTCCATCTCTTGCCCCCTTTAAACATTTTTCCCCACTGCCTGTTATCTATCTTTTGTTTTGCTCTTTATTTATATTTTGGATTTCCTCATCGTTTTTTTTTGGTACCGGGGATCGAACTCAGGTCCTTGTGCTGCAAGGCAGGCGCCGGAACCACTGAGCTAAATCCCTGGGCCTGGATTTCCTCATCTTAAATCTGTCCCCTAAATAATTTACATTTTGTGACTACATTTTGTGACAATGCATGAACATGGATGCATATCACTTCTGTTGTGAAATCTTACTTAGTTCTCTTCTCCCAAGAGCTTCATTGCAATGTGTTGGAGGGAAAGCAGCAAGGCAATTCACAATTGTATCCCTAGGTCTTCGCCTAGACTTTCAGCACATTCTTGTAGAATGATTATTATTCATTTGTATTTCTAAGGCACTCTAAATTTTATAAAATTCTTTCACCTGAATTAACCTTTTTGATAAAACAATAATTTTATAAAGGTAGGGTAGGTAATATTAACATTTTAAAACATAATTACGATGAGACTGAGACTCACATAGAATAGAACTTGGCCAAGGGTAGAAATTGAAAGCAGAGGATATGGGATTTAAAGCATTATTTTGAACTTACTCTGTATTATTCTTTCACTGTTCACAGAGTGAAGTAACTTCCAGACTTCCTAACTCCTGGACCCCAGAATCCTACCCACCCCCCTGGGGTCACCAAAAGCTTCAGTATGATGCTTCTTCTCATTCACCCTAAGCCTCTGCTGATCTACTTTCCTGTTACTGAGCACAGCCAGCTGTTTTTCATGTGTGAAGAGAAGTGAAGAAATCATTTGCTGAGTTCCCAAGTGCAAAGGTTTTCATATGAGTTACGGAAACCCTTTGCACTATTTATTTATTATCTTTATGAATTCATGTTGCATACTTTGTAAATTCTTGGTGGAAAGTGCATGTCTTCAGTTGTCTTTTGTGTCAACTTGTAAATAAGAGAAGCTGGACTCAAATTCCTATTTTCTGACTTTGATTCCACAGTATTTCCACCAATCACACTGTCTAACACAGGAAGGAAAAGAGCTACTGCCTCTTGAGTGTGAATTAACACATTCTTATAATAACACTTGAAAAATTCCTTGTCTTCTCCGCCCTTTAGTAATTCCCCTCTTCTCTTAGGAAGCCTAACAAGCAACCAACCCAACACAGGAAACGAAGAAACATCTTTGGCCCAATTTGCTCTTTATAAGACCAGAAAACCATGACATATCTATCAGAAAATGCAATTACTTTCCATTCCTGTACATAGGTGTATTTCAAAGGTAACTTCATTTTGCGGGAGCAGTGCTTTTGGAACAAACACTGTGTTCTAACATGAAACCAAGCTCTACCAGGGGAGAAACGACAAGGGAGTAAAGGTGTTCTGTGAGAAATATATCATCAGTGTGCTGTTTTTGAGAGTTCCTTCTAAAGTGAGCAGTGGTTTGTTTTGTGGAATTGAAGCACTGATATAAAGATTATTTTCCCTAACATTAAAAAAGGGAGTATAACATTTGAAATAAGAAAGCAAGGGTATTTCAAAGCTATTCAACATCAGGGCAATAATGGAAGTTAGTAGACAGGATGTGTGAGTAATGTCGTAAACTGTGGTTAAAATGATTCCGTATGTGAATCTTCTTTGGATCTGAAAGGGCAGTTTTTTCACATGATTACAAAAGACCCAACTTTAAAAAGAGATTAAGTAGATGGTCACTTGTTTTGGGAGGCTTGCTAAATGAGAGAAATCCATTCCTGGAGGAATGGAATCATTGATTTAAAAGGGTGCAAAAATCCTTAGAGAATATCCCTTAAAATTTTGTTTTCAAAACACTAGGCATAACCTTTTAGTCAGGCATGAAATCTATTCAATGCCAGTATAAAACCAAGTAGAAGAGAACAGGAAAAAACATTACAAATTGCAATGCACACAGTAAAATTAGATACTGTTTCATGAAAATTTTGTTTCACACACACACGTTATTTTATTTAAAATGTATTTCTTGTAACCAAGTGATGGAGGGACAGGGGGATGGAGGGAAGGAGAAAGGGATGAAAAAAGAATTAAGTTGTGTTATGTGTCTGTACCAACTCCCCATGAGGAATGTAGTCATGATGTACTGGAAACACATACTAATAAAAGTAACTGAGAAAAAGAAAATGTGTATGTTTCCTCAATGAAGTATTCCTCTGCTATAAAGAAAGATAAATCGAGTCACTTGTAGGAAAATGGAAGCAACTTGAGACCATAATGTTAAGTGAAATAAGTCAGACACCCAAGTTTCAATATTACATGGCTTCTCTTATAGAAGAAACCCAAACTACACATAATTTAAAGAGCAAAATAAAGACAATAGGAAACAGGGAAATAGATCTTTGGCAAATGAAAGGGACCTAGAAATGGAGGGAGGGAGAAGGAGGGAGAGAAAGAAGAAATAAAAAGAATTAAGATGTGTTATGTACATGTACTGATTCGATACAATGAATTATGTACTGCAAAGATGTACTAATAAGATAATAATTCCTGGTACAATTGTCATTGCACTGACAATCTAAACTATTTTCCCTTTATTTTACATGGCCTTACCTTTTAGAGCATGAGTTTCTCATGCACAGATTTGCTCTCTTCATTATCTCTCCAGCCCTTCCTGGACAGTCCTCCACTGTCCCTGTTCTTTGTCACCAAGGAGGAACTGGCTCTGGACTTGGTATCAGTCTTCAGTCAGACCACCAGCCATCATCTTATACCTTAGCATGTCTAGACTTCTGGCTGTATTCTTCTTTTTTGGCTGCTGTCATGTTGTCCCAGTTTCCAATCTCTATAACTCTGTAGTAGACATCATTAACATAAATTTTTAGTTCATTGTAGATACTTTTGATCACACATAAAGATAATTTTGCGTTTGGCTTTTTTCTACTAATATTTTGAATGATAACATGATCATTGATCATAAAATGCCTGTAGAAAGAAGGATCAGAAGTAGGGTGGTTTTTCTTTGATTGTTAAAATTAATTTTACGGGTACATTTTAGGTATACAATATAATGACATTCATCATTCGAAATTTGCAATTTTACACAATGTCTCTTGGTTCTTATTTTTCCCCCTTCCCCTGCCCTCCCTTCAACCCCTCCAGCCCTGCCTATTTACAAAGATTTTGTTTCCAGTTTTTCATTTTCTCATATTAATTCCATTTCCTTCTTTCCTTTCCCCTATCCCTCCCACTTCCTCTTCCCCTTTGGACCTTTTCTTCCTATTTCACATTATCTATTATACCTTTTATTCCTTATTTACATTTTCAGTTTCTCACAATAGAGAAACTATTCAGTATTTACAAATCTGTGTCCTATTAATTTGACTTAAGAGTATTGTCTCGATGTGCATCCATTTAGCTATAAATATCTCTAATTCTCATTTTTTTGTATTAAATTCTTTTATTGGTACATTTTAGGTATACAACACAATTACATTTCTCATTGGGAATTGTACCTTTAAATAATGCATCTTGGTTCTTATTTTCTCCCCATTCCTAGCCCTCCCTTCATGCCCTCCACCCTTCCCTATTTACAAAGACTTTATTTCCATTTTTTCCATTTCTCATCATTTTTCCTT
>NW_004624779.1:16511867-16523146 GCF_000247695.1 Heterocephalus glaber
GAGTCCAGGTGGTTGAGTGTCAGAGTGTTCCATTTTGTTTCCCTTTGGGGTTGCTGTAGGTCATCTGGAAGTCTGTTTTTGAGGCTTGTTTATGTGTCTTCTCATTTCTGCTGGGGGGAGGGGTGTGCTTCTGGTGCCCACGTGGCTCAACTTCTGTGCCCTAGGAGCTTGGAATGGCAGCAGGGGAGCTTCCTTCCAGATGCTGGTACTGGCTGAGCTTCACTGCCCTAGGAGACTGGGTTGGAGGTGAGGAACTTCCTTCTGGGTGCTGGGACCGGCTGAGCTTCACTGCCCTAGGAGCCTGGGATGGAGGCAGGGAGCTTCCTTCTGGGTGCTGGGACCAGCTGAGCTTCACTGCCCTAGGAGCCTGGGATGGAGGCAGGGAGCTTCCTTCTGGGTGCTGGGACCAGCTCACCTTCTTGGCCCTAGGAGCCTGGGATGGCAGTGGGGGAGCTTCCTTCTGGGTGCTGGGACCAGCTCACCTTCTTGGCCCTAGGAGCCTGGGATGGCAGCGGGGGAGCTTCCTTCCAGGTGCTGGGACCAGCTGAGCTTCACTGCCTTCATGTAATCATTTAATAATTAGTTTGTCCATCATTCTAATATTTCTTTTCCCCATATGACATATACATTTCTATGTCTTCCTTTCTGTTATTCTGTAATATTTATTGTGGCCTTTCCACATCCATATATGTATATTGGCCTCATTATTGTCTTACCACTGCAGAGGATTCTGTCTTGAGGTTATATAATAGCTATAATAGCTACTTAACCTGTCCCATTTCTGGATTCTTCCCAGTGTTTCCTTTATACAAGGAGCAATCATGTTTAAATTCTTTCATACTTGTGCAGGCATGTGCATAGGATTGAGTTGTAGAAGGGAAATTGCAAGGTAAAAGGATAAATCCATTTGCCATCTTGTTAGGTATTGTCAAATTCTGTACTAATTAAAAAAAAAAAAGAAATGGTAACATGCTGCTTCTCACCATCAACATAGATCCAAATACAACATTGTCTATATTTAATACTTCAACTATAATGCATGTTGTGAAACTTTAGGTGAGAGAGAGTATCTTTCATTTGCATTTCTTTTAGTAGATGTGTGATATTTAAAGTCTTTTTCTATGTTTGAGGGAAATTTATGTTTTGTTGTTGTTCCTTGCTTAGTCCGACTGAATTGTTAATTTTTTCTTCTAGATTTCCAGGAACTCTATATAATTATCTCAGCACTTTGTCTACAATGTAATGCATTTTTCCCCTGCTTGTCATAATTTTGACTTTGTCAGTGATTTTTTTTACCATACAGAAGTTTTTATTTTTATGTATTCACATTTGTTATTCTTTTCCCATATGGTGTCTGGGTTTTGAGTGATAGAAATGCTTTCTCTGCTCTATGATTTTAAAGGAATTTGGTATTGTTTCTTGTTTTGTTTTGTTTTTTACATAATTTACTTTTATTTGCATTTAGATATTTGAGTGTTTAGTTTTTATCTTCCATCACGTTTTTAGAGTCCTTGTCATGTGGCTCTCTCCACACTGATATCCACTGTGACCTGTCATGCCTCATTTTGTCACATTCCAGCTTCACTGTGCCTCTGCTCACATGGCTCTTCTCCCCTAGTGTGCTCTCTTTCTATGTATCTTTTAAAATTCTCCTTTTGCTTTAAGGCCCTGAGTGGATCCTGTCTTCATTGATGATACTATTGACCAGTACAGCCAATGTTTGCCTCTGTATCTTCTGAAGTTTCAGTAACATTCACTGCTGGTATTACTGGCTTGATGGGAGATTTACTGCTTGTATTTTTTAGTTGGTGCCCATATGAGTGACCTAAAAAATGGTAAACCTCTTGAAATTAGGAATCTGACCTTCCTGCTGAGTGGGAGATGCAACAACTTCCTCAAAATTCTTTGTTACTCAATTTTTCATTCCATGAGATGGGGTGTAGAGTCTATCATTGTTGAGGATCTTATGAAACAGTCCTCTATTTATCCAGGTTACAACCCTGAATTTCTCACAGATGTATGAAGGAGAATGAAGGTAGAAGAAGGGAGTTAAGAAAACAAAAGCTTATCTTATTATTTCAGAGATGTCACAACAGAGCCAGAGGTAAGACAGAGTGGGAAGAGTCAGGGTGGATTATGATTTCTCAGCATAAGCCAGACAGTTGACTTCCTTCTTATAGGGGTAAAACATTCTGCAACATCCTATTCTTCCTTACTTAGCGTGACAAGGTGAGAGTTCATGCTGTGTGTGGGGCCTGCAAAGGAGAAGGCTAGTGTCTTTATCAGGGCTGGCAGTCAAGAAATCTAATGACTGATGAAGGGCTGAGAGTTCAAGTTGTGTCTCCTTTTATGGGAGGAGATTTAATTGATCTCACTAAAGTTATTACTTATGATGGTCTAAAATTTTGTGCTTAACTGGTGAAAACCGTCTGGTACATACTAGAAAAAATATGAAGTACATAGCCCTGTTCATTTGTAACTTTATTCATTTACTTATTCAATGTACAGTGGTACCTCGGTTCATGAATTAATTCCACGATTTTGGAGAAGATTGCCAAGTTTGTGTTCCCATGGGAAAGATGGCCGCGGTTGTGTTTGTCATGTGATGGAAAGTTTGCAAACAAAAACTTTTTTTCCATTCATTAATTCTATTGGTACATTTTAGGTATACAATATGCTGACATTCATTATTGAGAATTTGTACCTTTACATAATATATCTTGGTTCTTATTTTCTTCCGCATTCCCCTGCCCTCCCTTCACCCCCTCCACCCTTCCCTATTTACTAAGACTTTGTTTCAATTTTTTCCTTTTCTCATATTTATTCCTTTCCCTTCTTTCCTTTCTCCTATCCCTCCTACTTCCCCTTCCCCTTTGGACCTTTTCTTCCTATTTCACATTATCTATTATATATTTTGATTCTTATTTATACTTTCAGTTTCTCACACCAGAGAAACTATTTGGTATTTACACATGGGTGTCCTATTTATTTCACTTAAGAGTATGTCCTAAATGTGCATCCATTTAGCTATAAATGTCTCTAGTTTCTCATTCTTTATAGCTTAGTAGTACTCTATATTTTCTTTATCCAGTTTCCAGTTGATGGGCACTTGGACTGTTTCCAAGTTTTAACTATTACAAACTGTACCCCTATGAACATGGGTGCACATATATGACTGTGGTATGATTCTTTTAATTCTTTGGGGAAGATAGCCAGCAGGGAAATAGCTGGGTCAAATGTGACTTCTAGTCCTAGTTCTTTGAGGTATCTCCATACTGATTTCCACAGTGGTTGTACCAGTCTACACTCCCATCAACATTGGAGAAGTTTCCTTTTACCCCACACCCCTGTCACCATTTGTTATTGGTTGATTTCTTGATGACAGCCATTCTTACTGGGGTGAGGTGGAATCTCAACATTGCAAAAACAAAATTTTATCAAATTCTTCTGATTGTGAATCAAATTGTTCACAAACCAAAGCATTCATGGACAAAGGTCCCACTGTGTATTTATTCACCATATTCTATTTTTTAAGCAATTCAGCCTGATCCTGAATAAGCAAAATAAAATAAGAAGAAATTTTGTTTCTAGAATCTTTTAGTATAGAATTGTTGTCTCCCAGTTATTTTAATCTCACACCCACATCAAAGTACTTTGCAGCATGCATCTTAATTATACTTACTCATAACATAATATTTTACTATTCTAATATTAACATTTTAAATCTTACACAGAAAAGTAAAACTTACAAAGGGCTTATAAAAATATAAATCAAAGTTCTAATATTGTCCTCTTAGAATGGTTTTGTGAAAGTTGTTGGATATAAGACAAATGTGCTATGCGTTATTAAAACATGTTGCACAGGGCTGGGGTATAGCTCAGTGGTAGAGAGATTGCTTAGCATATGTAAATCCCTAGGTTCAATTTCTAACACCAAAGAAATAAAATGAAAAAAATGAAAAGAAAAAGTATAAAAACCTGTTGCATGTCCAAGTGTAATTTAGGCCAAGTAAATCTAGTCGAGGGTCCCTCTACCCATTTTTTCCCACCTAGGAAACAAGAGATGTTGCCTGTAATGTCAACATAGGATCATCTAGTTTGATTAAATCAAAAACAAAAGAATTTTTTCTTTTTAGAATAAGATTTAAGGAGACAAAAAAGTGTGTTTGTGTGTGTGTTTCTTTTTCTTGGGACTGGGGGTGAGTATATGCTATGTACACCACCTAGTTAATGCCCCTGAAATTGGTCTCCATCTGATCCACCATAAAGAACTAGTGATCATCTAAGCGGTGTGTTTATGGGGCCAGTTTGTATCAGGCTTTGTTTCATCTGGGTGTTCCATAGAGCTGCATTCTTTTCTTTAAGAGTTAATGCAACTGGAATTTATTTTCTATTATGAAGGTGCAGTCTCTGTTTAAACACTTGCTCAAAATAAAGCCTTTACATACTGATCTTCTTTAAATACTGAATAAAACCTTTAAATACTGCTTTTGTGTGGTCTCTGAGGATTGCTGCTTCCATTTGTGTGATGCTGTCATTTTTCGCAACCTGGGTATTCTCGGTGAAGTAGATTCTCTATGAATTGTGGTATTTGAGGATTAAGGTGGTGTGAGCAACTCCATTTCACAAACTTCCTCCCCTCTTGAAGTCCTGATTGAAAAAGTGAGTCCCCTCATTCTGCAGAAACACAAGCACCATGACATTTTTTGCAAACACTATTAAATATCTCCATGGCAACAGCAGATTAGGACCCTGCATTAATCACTCATGTCAATATTTTGTAAAATAAGATAATAATATTAGTGCTAAATATGAAAAAAATTTAAATGCAGATTTATCAATCAAGTTCAAAGGGAAATTTAATCAAAGTGTTTTCAAATGTTCCATAGGAGACTATTTTAGGAGATATGAAATGATGATTTCTTATTTCCAAAGGTATTTGTAAACTGACAAGTGCTATTAAAATGCTTGGAAATCATTTACAAATATTCTAAAAATATCTATCAATCTATCTCCCAGCAATTTACTTTGCAATGTTAAATTACTTAACAAAACTTATCTCATAGAATGTTTAGAAGGAAACTTCAGCCAAAGGTGGAAATATTCATATTCCAAATGTTACAATCTGAATTACTGAAGCCTTAATAAGATGTAAGATTTGATATAGTGTTAAGCTGACAAGAAGAAGCCATGCCCGGTAGTAAGAGGGTTCTGGGGGCCAGAGAAGGCCTCTGTGGGAGGCCTTGGCAGGGGTCCTGTTCTCTTTATGGGCTGCTTAGCTCTTTCTATGTGATTCCCCATTTACATTATTAACATAATAACATGCACATCCATATACTCCTGCTGGGCCTCCTTTCCAAAGAGAGCAAACATTATGATTAAAACATTTGTATTTTTGTATTTCCCCAGCCACATTATGAAGAAAACAACTGCTTTCTTTCTTTGTCTCAGGTGGAAAGCCTCAGTTGTCTCCAAGTCACCCAACTATTTTGGAAGTAAAGATGATTAAAATGATGGCATCATTTTAAAGTGAAGATCAAATAACAGAACATTAATAACTATTGGGATTAATAAAAGTGAGTTTGGAAAGTTGAAATGTTCTTAAGGAGCATTCATTTCACATGACATGAAACAGCAGAGAATTGGTGCCTTCATTAAGAGGATCATAACTTGTTATTTGCAGCAGCATCTAAGAATACTTTTTGGCTCCTAAATCACTACTGTACACGCGCGCACACACACACACACACACACACACACACACATATAT
This sequence comes from Heterocephalus glaber, assembly GCF_000247695.1. The sequence goes on from NW_004624779.1 coordinate 16,517,638, forward strand.
ATATGCACTGCACCTGCACTTCCCCTTATAACCCTTTACAATTTGCAGCATATGTTTATGTGATTATTTTATTAATGTCTACATCCCTTCAAGCTACTTAATCCGTGAATGCAAAGAGTATTTCTGCACAAGGACTGGCATATATATGGTAGTAGTGCTAAAGACATATTGGTGGAAAGAAGAAGAAAGAAAGTGATATAGGGGGAAGAGATAAAACTCCCAAACCCGCTAGATATCCAAAATGTGAGTTCGTGTTCTCTAAAAGTGAAGAATGAATTCTAGGAGCAACGGAGGTTAAGAGTAGGAAAAATTTATTGGGAGAAAGAAAGCCTCTGCCTAAGAGACAGAAGGGGGACCGGAAAGTGGGTTGCCTGCCCACCCCATTTTTCTTTTTTTCTTTAAATTAATTTTGTTGGTACATTTTAGGTATACAGTATAATGACATTCATCATTGGAAATTTGCACCTTTACATAATCTCTCTTGGTTCTTATTTTTTCCCCATTCTCCTACCCTCCCTTCAACCTCTCCATCCCTCCCTATTTACAAAGACTTTGTTTCCATTTTCTCATATTAATTCCATTCTCTTCTTTCCTTTCTCCTTCCCCTCCAACTTCCCCTTCCCCTTTGCCCCTTTTCTTCCTATTTCACATTATCTGTTATACCTTTTAGTCTTTATTTACACTTTCAGTTTCTCACACTAGAGGAACTATTAGGTATTTACACATGTGTGTCCTATTTATCCTACTTTTCAAAGATATTTTATACAGCCATGCCATGTGGTGAGGCGGGTACAAAGTGGGACTAAACTATAAGACCCAGTGGAAATTTACAAGGTGGGCATGAGGTGGGACAAAACCATGACCAACCAATAAGATTACAAGTACAGTCACCCAGGTAATATTGATTAAATGGGGGTCAAATGGGGGAGCAAGTCAAGTAGCAACCGTACAAGGATTTTCAGTAAGGGTGGGTCAGGGATATTTCCTGGAGAGGCTGGGTTAAGACCTTGACCCCCCATCCAGGTGATTGATACCTGTTTAGAATATCAGTCACTGCTATTCATCCTAATGGGTGTGCTAATTTCTCTCTTTTTACAATGCTGGCCTTCAGTCAATGTGTCTTCACTGTCCTCCATGATGGCTCCTTGTGGGCTGGCCCTGTCTAACTGACTACAAGATATCTAGGGCTGGGGATTTAGCTCAGTGGTTTCGCTCTGCTTGCTGCGCAAGCACAAGGACCCTAGTTCAATCCATGGTACCAGAAGAAAAAAGAAAAGATATCTAATTAACTTACCTATCTACTATAAAAGGAAGGGAGAAAAGGAAGGAAAAGAAAAGGAGGAGGAGAGAGAAGGAAGCAGAAATGGAGGCAAGGAATGCAAAAAGTACAATGTAGTTATAGCTCTTGACCTCTTAGTTGGGGCTGTTCAAATATTTTGGAGAGGCAGATATATGTTTATTTACTCAGAGCCTTTAGATCGTGGGACATGGGTATGGAGACCATGCTCCTGTTTGCCTGCCTCAGTCCCCATTTACTTTTGTTGAACTGGAATGATTATTTATAACATCTGTTTTTTCAGTCTCAAAGGTGGCTTTACTAGGTAGACACATTTTATGGGAATCTTACCATAGACTGTGGAAATAAGGTTTGTTAGCCTGTAGCGATCTACTGGCCACTCTTAGTTGAACTTGTACTTTTCAGATTTTGTGACATATGGTTCCAGCTTACATCACCTTAAAGTGGGCCTATGTGCAGTAATTGACAAGGGCTTTTTGAATCACTATGTTTAGATATTTGACTATATTTGACTTTTTCTCAAAGTATAGGCTCTAGGTCTAGCTACTTGGAAGTCAAGCTAGAAAATGAAACAGCTAGAAAAATAGGTGTGTTTCAAGCCTCTTAGTGCTGCACTTAGTTCTTACTCAGTTGTAACTTCCTGCAGCAAGCAGAGTGCTTGTTTTCATGATGGTAAGAGCAAGTTTAACATGTGAGCTAGCAGAGTAATTTGGGTTGGTCTGGTTTGCAAACATCACTCACTAAATCTTCTATTTCACTTATGGGGTACACATTATATAGGTAAGGGATTTGGAAATAGCCAAAATGCTCTGATCTTTCACTTTTTATCTGATTATTTTTCTCATCATACATAGCTAGTGCTCATCTGGCTTCATGCTTCTTTGGGAAAGACAGTAGGGCTAGACCTGCCAAGAGTTTAATTGCAACTCATTGTCAAGAGAATTAACACTCAAATGCAAATAGAACCATGACCGAGCTGCTCAGATCATTATGAATTCTAAATTTTAGATTTGTGAGTAACTTGAGTGTTTATCATTTCATTTTGACCAGACCAGAAGGAAACTGAAAATCAGAGAGGTTAAGTGACTTGCTGAAGGTCACAGAGCTGGTGACTGAACAGTATTACTCCTATTTCATGCTTCTGTCATGTAGTCTGCACACCAAAAAATGTACCAAATTCAGATTTCTCTTGATTTTAATTCTGAGGGAAAGCAGTTTTTGCTTTACAATGAGTGTGCTGCAGTGGGAAAACTGAAGAACAGCACAGCAGGCTCTGGGAGGAATTTGCAGCCAATCACATACATTTGGGGGTCCGTCTGAAAAGGACTTTGGTCAATCACCTGCTATTCCTCTGCCTAATGAGGAGAGAGTGAGTTTTTGTTGTTGCTCCTTTATTTGTTGTTAAGGGTTGATATTTTGAACAAACACACCTTTCTCCCTTTCAAAACTGTATTTCCGGTAAAGTCAAACTTGACACTGAATTTGTGATATCCAGAGTCAGGGAAAGATAGAAGCTTCTGCCTTTCCACCCAGAGGTAGTTTCTGGCCCCTGCAGTTTTACATACCTCAGACCATGTAGTTCATCCATCTTAATTATGCAAGTATTTGAAAAGATTCCAATATTGTCCACTTATCAAAGGTCCCTGGAATACATACCACACCCCTCTGATTAGGGGTGATTAGAGAAATACCTGATATCAAACTGTTTTCACATTTCCTTCTGTATTGATTGTCCAAGAGGTGATTATTGTGGCTGCTCAACCAGCTGTTCTCATTAGGGCTCCATTGATCGAAGCCTGGTTAAGGTTCCAAATGCCAGGCTAAACACGCTGCTTTAGATTTGCAGTGTAAGAACCCCAGATAAAGAAAAGAAAAATTAAGACCAACATTTTATTGTCCAAGCTCTGGTTAAATTGTGGCACCTTCTTACTGCTTTCCCAGCTCTTTCCTTAAAGAAACAACATTAATTAGTCTTTTCAGCTATGCAGTCTTTCGAAGCAATACTGTTGATCTATTGAAGGCTGCATTATTAAAATTATCTGCTGTGTCTGTCCTTAATAAGGTCAAAGAAGGAATCTATGAAAGCTGATTCATCACAAAGGCCCCGGGGATGCACATCATTGAGAAAGCTAGTTTATTTTCCTATTGCAAGACAGAACCAGGTTACAACCTCCTTTGCTTATCACAAAGGCAAAACACAGAGAATCCACCATTAATTTGGAGAAAGGCCTAATCAGTCTATCTGGATTTCCTTGTGCAAGGATCCTCAGGACTACACTGCATGTGTGGGATGGAGTGGTGAGGGAGGGTTTTAACTCTGAGTAAATGATAATTCCTCTTGGGAGATGCTTGTTGGAATAGATTTCCCTCCGAGATCTCAGCCTACATTTCTTTAATAGTTATTAATGCCACCGTAGTGGCAATGCTCTTCTCCTGCCGTGATACAGTCTCCCCAAAGAGGATTGCTGTCATGTACATTCACTAGGATTTAGGACAACATGATGCAGGGGAAGAGAATTGATTTCCTTCTTTCAGTAGAGGACAATGATGGGGACATTGATGTATCTCCTATTATGAAATCCACACATGACTTGAAAATAGCACAGGATATTCTTCATGATATCCTCAAAATAGGCTTCAAAATTGGTCTATTTACCTTAATTTGAGCTTTCAGAAAGAAGAACTAATTGGCTATTTCTACTAAAAATATCATAGTTGTGGAATTTGAGTGGGGGACAACAGTGTAAGAAAAAACATTGGTGTTTGGTGCCGGATGCCTCAATTATAAGTATCTAGCAAATATTTGCTGACTTGTGAACATGTTGCTAAGATAAAAAGCTAATATTCCCCATGAGTCCATTTCAATGTAGTTCTCATTTACAGCAAGTAATTAGAGCTGGATCCTTAATATAATGTATTTAGTGTAACTATATGACTGTGCACTGCAAGCACTGGAGGCTCCCCAAGCTCTGCCTCATGTTAAATGCAGGCATCAATTCAAAAGTCATAATCCAACCTCCACCTTTGGGTTCATGTCAATTTCTTTCCACTTACAGAATTGCAATGACATTTCTTAGAAAACGTTTTTAGTCTAGCCAAGTAAAACCAGGTGTGTGGATAAAATGAGTGTCAAAACAGTTTCTTCTTTAAAGCCTTGGAAATATTAGGTCCCTGTTGGCTTAGAAAGCTGTGGAAAGTCTTCCCTACTAGGTCATCTTGGGGAACTTTTTATTTAAAATGCTGAAACACCTATTTGGCAATTTCTAGAGGATTCCAAGCCCTTTATCTGAGGTTAGGTGTACAAAGGTGACTAAGCAATGGTCTTTTTTTTTAGTCCACCCAAGTGATTAGTAAAATGTCATGTGGCATGAGAAGGAAAAGGAGAGCTTTCTCAGGATAGGGGATGTTTTGCTCACAACATTGGCAGTCATGGGCTGGGTATTCTACAAACACTTGGATATGTCAAGGCACAAAATCCTAAAAAATCATAGTCTGTTCTGCCAAATTTGGTGACGAAGGTGAGTTGCTGGAGGAAACTTGTGAAGTATGATGGCTTGTATCTAGATATCCCCTCAAAAGATTCATGCACTTGTAGGCAGGGCTTTTCAGAGGTGGCTGGATCTAGGGTGTGCAAATGTGGATTAAGGATGTGTGATAACTAAATGAGCCCACTGATTGGTTTAACATAGTTTAGCAAACAAGATATTAGGAAGGCCCATGCAAGATGTGGGTGGCATGAATCAATAGGTTTGTATTCTGAATGAAATATAAAGGAAACAATGGAAGGCAGGCTTGCTGCCCTCTGTCTGCCATGCTATAAACCTGTTTCTTCTTTGCCATGCCACTCTGCCTTGGAGCCTGCCGACTATGGACTGAAACCTCTGCAAACTATAAACTGAAATAAACCTTTCCTCCTTTAAATTTGCATATGGGGCATTTTGTGTCAACAAAACAAAAAGTAACTAAGACACAAGGTAAGCATGAGCAAGATCCTCTAGTACTTGGTACTTGGCAAACCAGACTGAGAATACTGGTGAGTATCTATATAGCCAGCAGAGACATAAACCCAAGATCACAAGCTGAACTTGGCCTTAAAAAAAAAATTGTGGCCAATTACAAATCAAAAGGAAAAAGGAGGAATGGAGGCCCCAATATGCTCCACATCTAATACATCCTAAAATCTGCCATTAGGCATTGCATTATTCCAGAAAC
>NW_004624779.1:16539047-16559348 GCF_000247695.1 Heterocephalus glaber
CCTACCTAGGATACAAAAAACATGATGTATAAAAGAAAAAAAATTGATGAGATTCCATCAAAATTTAGAACTTTAAATGACACCACTAAAATGAAAATTAGGGCTCTCAGTCTTTAACTGGACTTGTGCAGGACATTGCTGTGGGATTCAGAGCCTCAGCTGAATTCTTTGGGTCTCTAGTGTGTGGATAGATCTCTTGTACTCTTCTGCAGTTGACTTTTTGGGTGAATATTATAAAATTATCTTGTAAATTATGTGTCCTGTATTAAATCTATTCCCTTGCAAACCTTGACTACAATAGAATGGAAGACTAAGTACAGAGAATGGTGGCTTTGAGATGTCATTACATTGGAATTAGTGATCAGAGAAGGTCAGGTCTGGAAAAATTTGGTGAATACTTTGTACAGAAAGTTGGTCTGAACTGAGTTTCTAGTTCTGCATATTTTCTACCCTAAACGTTAAACTGTGTTAAAGAAATAAGTAATTTCTTTGAATTTTCAATTGATTAGCTGGATGGACAGGATGGATTAGGCAGAATATTGGGATTTGGAATTTTGTTTTCCCTGGATCATTTTCCCTCTGACAAGACAAACCTTTAAATATCTTTATCTGCACAGAGCATTCTAGAATGGAAAATATCTCTCTCTTCACATTTTTCTTTTGCTTAAGTTCTACAGTTGTGTGCCATGTTTTCTCTTGTTCACGTCTTTGCTCATGCTTTGCGCTCATGGAATTCACTTCTCACTTTTATTTGTTTAAATTCTACCCTCCTGTCAATATCTACTTCAAGTCCTCTTTCAGGGGGAACTCGACCCTGACTGCCCCATTTGGGAGTGCTCTCACCTTCTTTATTCTCTTTGAATACCTTTAGCTCTACACTTCTCATGGCCTCTACCACTTCTTACCAGGCGTGATGAGTATGAATCATTCCATTTCATATTTTTTCTGTCCTGTGAACCCCTCAAGGACAGGAACTAAGCATGATTTTTGATGAACAATTTTTTGGTGCTCAACTTTTGAAATCATTAATGAACATTGCCAATCCTGATTCATAAGCATAATAGTCAGGCCAGCACATACCTCTTAAATCAGTTATTCTAGAATAAAATACATTTTAAAATCATTACCCAAACAGGTATTTTCACGATCTGTTTTGCAATTTTTTTATTAAATAACTTTATTATCAAACACACACATACAAAAAATTAAAACCAATTTTTAAAAGAAATAGAACTTCTCCTTGATGGCAGATTCACACAGATATGGTTAATTTATTTTTGCAAAGATACCAAAGAGTTCACGGAAGAATATTTTTAACAAATGTTGCAGAAATAATTAGATAGCCATATATAAAACCCCCCATTCTTCATCTTAACTATATAGAAAAATTAGCTTGAAATAGATCTTATTTCTAAATATAAGAGTTGGAGGTATGAAAATTAAAAGGAGAGCAGAGAAAAATCTTAATGACTTCAAGTTAATGAATAACTTTTAAATACTACATAAAAAACACAATCTATAAAAGGAAAACATTAATGAATTGGTCTCCATTAAAATTAAAAACTTTTGCTCTTCAAAAGACACTTATTAAAAGGAAAAGGAAAAAGCTTACTGTGGGAAAAATACAGCAAAACATATCTTACAAAGGACTTCCATCTAGAACATGTAAAGTGCTCTTACAACTTAGAAGAATAATACTTTTTTTTTTGGTAGTGGGGATCAAACTCAGAACCTTGAGCTTATGAGGTAGGTGCAGCGCCACTGAATTACAACCCTGGCCTCAGCACTTTTTTTTTTTTTGTAGTACTAGGGATTGAACACAGGGCCTTCTCACTGAGCTACATTCCCAAACCCTTTTAATGTCTGGCTCCCAGAGTGTAGAGATTCTAGGTATGAGCAAGCCACTATGTCCTTACAAAAGCCCTAATTTTCAAAAATGGGCCAAGGATTTTACAGATACTTCACAAGAGAAGATGCACAAATGACAAACACATACAGTGATGCTCAGTATTATTAGTTACTAGGGAAATGCAAATTAAAAACACTGAGATACCAATACACATCCACTGCAGTGAATAAAATGAAAGACAATATCAAGCTTTGGCAAGAATGTGAAGCAACTGAAATTCTCATATATTGCTGATGGAAATGTGAAATAGTATTACTACTTTGAAAAGCAGTTTTACAGTTCATTAAAATGTTAAAAATACATCTCTCATAAGATCTATATGTTCTACTTTTAGGTATTTACCCAAGTGTGGGAGGAAGCATAAATCCATACTTAGTGAGCCTTCCACAATATTTCCATAGCAGCTTTGTTTGCATAATCCAAACTGAGAAACCACCTAAATATACATCAAAAGTGAATACATAAACAAACTGTGGGCTATCCACATAATGAAATACTACTTAGCAATAAAATAAATAAACTATTGATATATGTATCAACATGGAGAAATCTCAAAGTAACTATGCTGGATGAAAGAAGCCAGGTGAAAGGAATACATATTCTATGATTCCATTTATAGGAAGTTCTACACTTGATTTTAGCCAAAAAGGCTCAAAAGTGATATATATGAAGTTTTAGAAAGTAAGAACTAATCTAGTGCTCGTTCTACAGCACATATACTAAAAGAATTAATCAGGGCCAGGTATTTAGCTCAGTGGTTCTGCTGCCCACCTGGCAAGTGCAAGGTCCCAAGTTCAATCCCCGGTACCAAAAAGAAAAAAAAAAAAAGAATTAATCAACAATGAGAAAAAGAAAATCACTGGCTCTTGCACTGCTTCTTGGGAGAAGGGACAATACAAATAATTTCAAATAATTATTGGAAAGCTATGGGGGTAATGATATTTGGGTGCTCATTTCTTGATTATGAGGATGTTTTCACATATATTAAAATTTGTCAAATTGCACACTTTAGATATATATTTTTTATTGCACAATGATATTATCTCAATAAATTTTAGCAATTGCTAAAATTGCTCCCAAATTGATATTTTTGCAATCTATTTTGTATGACCAAAGTAATGTTCTCATTTCTATTTGGAAGCAGATATGATATAAAGAAAATGGGTTTCTGAGCTATATGCCACTTCCCAAATGGATAAATAAGTATTTATTTATTTAGTTAGTTAGTTTGAGAACCTTAGTTCCTTCCCCTCTGGAGAAGAGGCATACTGAAGCTACCACATGAGACAGATGGAAGACGACGCCATCCAGCATAGTGATTCCGGACAGATCCTTTCTCTTCTTTCCTCTTTTCTTCTCTACAAAGCCAAGGATAGGCTGTAACAAGTGCTCAATATATCCTTGTTTAAATTAGTCACCATTTACTTGTTTCAAGTCAGTTAGTGAAGGCATCTAAAAAACTCAATTAAAATTATTCCAATCTTGTTTTTTAAGTCTTGGCATAAAACAAGAACAGAAAAGGTGGAGATGTAGCTCAGTGGTAGAGCACATCCTTAGCACGTAGGAGGTCCTGGGTCCAATTCCCATCACTCCTCTCCTCCCACTAAAAAGCAACAAAAATAAAACATAAAATAATCAGAAACTTTCACTACATGTAACTTGACACATGGAATAAGTTCAACACCCGACACAAGTGTATAGTCACTAAGCTAGTTACTTGCAGAAATGTGACACCACCTCCATATTCAAAGTGACCGGTTGTGTTTTAATCATATTTCTAAAATGTGAGGCTCTTCATCATGAAAATTTTGATTGGAAAAACTTGTGTAAATATTTTGAAAGTTCAGTTATATGAATCTATTTGAACTATGCAATTACAATTTCTTTAATCAGAAAGAGAGAAAATTTAAGTAATTTAATAAAGCAGACATTTAGAAACTCAAGAAATACCTTCTTTAGGCTTCAAGAAACTCCACATGGCAGAATGCTATTGAAGGCATTTTTTCAAGCAGTTCCTTCTTGCTTCCTCAGGCTGTTATGAAAGCTCAGGAAGCTACTGGGAAAAAGTACAAGTATTCTATTTTTAAATCTCTTTAGTAAGGCCATAGAAATGTTTCCTGTTAGCCTCAGGCATTCTGAAGCCTTGGTTGACACTTGAGGGCACCATGCCTCCCATGATTGATCAGATCAGACAGAAAGTCCTTATATAGTACTGGTAACGAGTAAAGAGTTACAGAAAGCTGCAGTTGTGGAGGAATCATTGCAACAAAGGCTTCATTATCAGCTGGAAAAGTGTAAAGCGCATAAATTTCTTCAAGATACTGTTTAGTGACCATTTAAAATGCTACTGTCATATCAAAAAGCAACAAACCAACCCACGAAAAACCCTCACAAATCAGTCTTGATTAGTCTGCAATTTGTGTCACTCAAATAGTGCTTGGACTGAAGCTGTGTTTCTTTAGAAAACTCCACCCAGCCTGTATGGTGATTTTAATAGAGATCATTAAAATATTTAATAATATTAACTTGTGCAAGAATTCATATATGATTTAAAATGTGTAGAAGATTCTTAGTCTTAAACCAAACCATGCAATTCAATTTCGTTTCTTTCTAAAATACAAACTGAAAAAAAAATACAAACTGATGAGACTTAAATCACTTTTTAAGAGAAGCAGGTAATTCATGAATAAATCAATAAGCAATAGGATCCTGTAGGTGACATTGTCAATTCCCTACCCATATCCTTGTGGTAATATGCTTCACACGTAACTTCCCAAATTCTGCCTTTCCACATTTGCAGCTGTATGTGGGTGAAACCAGTTTTGATTACCCACCGAGCAAGCCAGAGTTGTTCAGTAGTTTTCCCTACTCCCATTTAGGTGAGTAGTAACTACCTACTTATCTCATTTGCCTGTAATTGGGAGAACTTGGAGGCCAGTGTTCCACTTCCTGGTTCTCTACATGAATAAAGCTCCCATTTTCCACAGTGGCAACTTGCTCGGGGACATAGCCTATACTGATCCCTTACCTTTCTTATCTCATCTCCTCACCTTTTTAAAAACCAGCACTTTTCAAATAAACTCTTCCATTTGAATCTTCATCTCCAGACCCTCTTGTGTGCAAACCAACGCTAAAGATACCTGTCCCCCCTTGAATTTAAGCACTTCTTCCACAGGAGCCTTCTTTTAGAATTGACATCCACCTGGAAAGGGAAATAACTCCCAGAAAACTTGAAGTGAGTCAGTTATCAAAGATTGAGTACTAATAAAAAGGGCACTTGTCAAGTCAGAGAAATCAACAAAGTTACCACCAAAAGCCAATTTTCTTCTTTTCACAACCCTTTGGGTGGCATGACCATTAAACATGATATGTCAATTTAAATGGATTAATATATGCCTAGCAGATTATTAAAATACAATTCTGGGTGTGTCTGTGGATAATTCACATTAGGCCTAAATGAGGGAGGTAAAATCATGTCTATTGTGGGTGGCACCAAGCAATAGGCTTATAGCCTGGGTAGAATAAAAAAGGAAAGAAGAAGGAAGTTTGCTTGTTTTGAAGAGCGAGTCTTGAGCGAGTGTGTCTTTTGCTGTTATTGTCTTTGGGCATCACTCTCCAGTTCTGCAGTTTCTTCAGCCTTCATGTGCAGACTCACACTGGAGACTTCCCAGTGAGCTTCCAGACCTTTGACCTTTGACATGGACTGCATTCCTGATCTCTCCAGTTCTGTGGCTTTTAGCTTCTTGGGATGAGCTGCTACTGGGTCCTCTGGCTCTCCAGTGTGCAAATAGATCCTATAAGTCTACCTAACATATCCCCTTGCATAATTATACATGTATTTTCTATTGATTCTGTTCCTCTAGAGAACCCTAACTTGCAGGTGAAGAAGACCAATCAACTTCATTAAATTTGGGAAGGCCTATTGGAAAGGGCACTTCTACTTTCAGTCTTAACAAGTCTTGATTATATCTATGTTGTGACATTTTAGTAGGGAAGGAGTCACTGCAAATTAGGAAGAAGCCCCTTAACAGCCAGCCATAATATACAGAGAATATCTTGTACTCAATAATATGTCAAAGTGCTACTTAAAACTAACCTCAAGTTATAGCCTATAAATGATGACAATCATTTTTGCCCGCCATGTGGTAAGACTTAAAGCCTGGCTTACTGCATAGAGGCACGATGCACGTGAAGTGAAAATACAAAGGTACGATAATATGCTTGTTTTCATTTAGTAACTATATTTGCAGTGAGGTTAGCATTTGCAGAGTGTTGGATTGAGCAGTATAAGACACGTTGTATGGTGAAAACTAGGTAAAAGCTCTGTCTGTGGTTGAATATAATGTGGATGAAGCCATGCCCAGTTTCTACTTGGATAAATGAATTTCATACCAAGAAAAAAAAGGTTCTGACATCCTAGGTAGAAATAAAAAACCCAGCTTCTCATATGATGCAGTCTAAATAACATTTTGCTCCTTATTCAGGTCAGAACATAAAATGTTAGAAGTAGACTTTATTTTTCCATAATGCCATGGGATGCTTGTCCACTTTATCCCCAAGTCAAATTATAATCTTGAGCTCTTTGAGTGGGTTTGTTAGTCTACTAAGGCTGCAGACTAACAATATTTTAGTCTAGATGACTCAACAGATATTTATATTTTATATTGTTGATTCTGGAATCTAAAAGTTCAACACTGAGATGTGGCTAGGGTTGATGTCTGATTGTTCTCCTTCTGGCTCTCAGATGGTTACCTTCTTGCTGTGTCCTCACATCGTGGTCTTTCCCCTGTGTGTAGAGAAGGGTGGGGGGAGGACACATTCTGGTGTCTCTTCCTCTTTTTATAGAGAAATTGCATCTGTTTGATTGGGGCGCCATCCTTATGACACTACATAATCTTTATAATGCTCTTTCAAGTTCTATTCTGAACTACAGTCACATTGAAGGATAAGGCATTAACATGAATTTTGTGGGAGGACCCAGTTAATTCCCCAACAGTAAGAGTTAAGAACTGGAGGGTGGTAGGTCTGAAATAACTTTTGTTTTTCCTATATCATATCTAGACCACTAAGGTTATGCATGTGTGTGCTGTGTGGTCTGTGATGCAGATACTCATTTAGTGAATATCTGCTGTGTGGTAGCTTATTTGATATAACAGTGTAGTTCCTGTACCAACAGTGAGGAATTGTTTTGATAATTGACTATGGTTCCAACTTCTGCACTTTTTTGTGATACTTAGTTTTTATCAGTTGTTAAAACTTAGTGATAAAGCTTCCAGGCAGAGATATATAGCAGAAGAATAATAGATTATTTTAAAGTTTATCTTCTATGAGTGATTATGTATAAATAAATAAAATCATTTAAATGTATAATATAAATCAATGAAAAATAGCATTTAACAAGATATTAATGTAGAAAAACATTTTTTCAGGATAAAATTTATGATAGTAGTTAAAGTTATTAGATAGAATGGACTTACATTTCATTCCAAATATGGAAATTGAGAACAGCTGTTTCCTACCATGTCATTGACTTGATCTATTCTGTAAGTACATATAATGTTCTTATTTTAAACAAGTTTTGTACTTGCACTGGCTGTGCATTAGTAAAGAATGTATTTGAGGTACTTTTTGTCTAGTAAGAGGCATTGAAGACTCAAAAAATAACTATTGAGAAAGAAGAATAGAACAAATTGATCCAGATTCTTAAAAAAAATCTAGTTTTTCTTTTTATGTTTTCATCAGATCCCTGCCTAAACCCTTAGGCACCTTCAGGAGGCTTGATATAGTCTAAAGAAACCTATGGACCTTTATTAGGAGAGGAAAATCAAATAAAAATACCCGAATCATTAAATTTTTGTATACTGAAAATTGAAGCCACTTTCAAGGTAATGTGCGTCCATCTCTACCCCTTTAAATATGTTTTTCTGATGCAGTTGGTACTTTAGCTTCTGTATAAAGATCTCTAATGACAGATTTTTTTTTTACAATATGTGTCTTGATGATGTTCTTCTCGAGACCATGGAGGAAGGATTAATACAAGTGCAATTTACTTCCCAACTGGGCATTTCCTGAATTGGTTGCACAGGTTTTTTTGTTTTGTTTTTGTTTTTCCTCTCAGCAGTGTAGAATTTCATTAGTCTCTCCCCTCTTCCTCCTTTTCCTCTTCCTCTTTTTTCCTCTAATTCTCTTCCTCTTTCTCCTCCTTTTCCTCCTCTTCCCTCTCTGTCCTCTCTTTCCCCACCTCTATTCCTCTTTCTCTCTCTCTTCCTCCTGCCTCCCTCTCTCCCTCCTTTTTTCTCTGTACTGTTCACATGATGACCCTCTTTCATTTACCTAGATACCCTTAGGCCCACTACACTCCTTTTTGTTACAGTTCACAAGGAACTTCCTGAAAGGGAAAATAAGCTCTAAGTTGGTGACTGATATTTTGAGTTTTCTGCTCCAGTTACATACAGACATGTGCATACACTTGCCCATATGGGTGGCTGGTTCTACACTGACTTATTTATAATTAACATTTTAACCCAGGTTATAAATTAATAATGACTTTTGTTATGAGGCTCTACCTTAGAAGATGATCTTCATTTTTAGAAAGAATGGTATGAGTTAACATTCCAGGGATTCGCTTGTATTTCTTTAGGCCCAAAGGAATCATACAAGTCTACTTCAAGATGGTAGACCTGTAGTTACATCTTTTTTATTCTTCCCTATACAGATAATTCCCTATTTCTTCAATTGCTGCTTGTATCTCATGGTGTCTAAGCTGATTATCATTTTATCTGACTTTCTGGTTTCATTATTTACCAATATGTTTTTCAAAAGATGGCTTCCACATGTAAGTACAGAATTCTTACCTGGTCTCTGGGTATGGTAGTGACATTACTACCAGTTTTTGAAACATCACATTTTCACTAATATAGATTAAGAATACAAAAGCTGCAAAAAATCACCATTGCATAATTAGCTGATATTAGGTTTTCAACAAAGCAGGAATTTTCACTTGAACTTCAGCTAACCTTTCCTAGGTGTTGGGTGTTATTTGCTGTATTGTTTAGCTGTTCTGAGCCTCAGTTTCATGAATACACCTATTTGTCGAACTGGTATGAAGGACAAAGGAAAAGTGAGTGGAAAGTGTCAAACATACCTTGACACTTAGTGTTTATCAATTAGTCAATAAATTGTTATGGTCATTCTAGTTATTGATTTGTAAATAATGGTGGAGTATAATTCAAGGATCAAAACCTCTCCTAGTATTAATTCTAAATCAACTTTCAAAATTTAGATCAAATTCTATTTTAGTATATGATTAATAAACACTTTCTTATGCACCAAGTTACTTGAGCAATATAAAATCTGTGAAACATAAGTAACAAGCATCATCATACGCACTTTATAAAGTCAAATTGGAAGTCAAATTGCAGTAAGGTTAAGAGACTTGGTAATCATCATTGAGTTTTTAAATGTTTAAACAAAATACCTTTGTTTTCATTACCTTTTAAATGCAGTAAAGTAAGATGTATTTTGTTGTTTATAGAATTTTCAATAATGCCCAAGAGCTAATTGTGTAGTTAAATGCATTTTTATTGCAGAAACATAAATAAACAGTTAAATGGATTTTTAAAAGACATAAATTACCTCAATTCACAAGTCTAACAGAATAGCTGACTTCATTTTAGCATATTGTTTTTCTTTCAGTTTTGGTAGGTATTTGACATAATTATAATAATAAGAAATATACATTTCTCAATTAAATTTTTAGTAAACAATATGTCATGAACATTTTTATTTGTAGTTATAGAGTTCATTGACATTATTTTAAAAAGCTATATACTTTAGGGCCAGGGATTTAGCTCAGTGGATCCACAGCCTGCCTTGCAAGCACAAGCTCCCGAGTTTGATCCCTGGTACCAAAAAAAAAAAAATCTATATAATTTATTGAGTTTAATAGAATAATTTCTTATTAAATAGGTAGTTTAGATAATGTGGCAAATACTATTTAAAAATATTGCTTCCTGTCTTAGTTACTTTTCTCATTGCTGAGACAAAATACCTGATACCCAAAGTTAAAGGAGGAAATGTTTATTTGGCTCACATTTTGTAGAGGTTATAGTCCATAGTTGGCTGGCTCAGAGCAGGGTGGCACGGGGCTGGGGATTTAGCTCAGTGGTTCTACCGCATGCCTTGCAAGCGCAAGGTCCCAAGTTCGATCCCCAGTACCAAAAAAGAAAAAAAGCAGGGTGGCATGGCAGACAGGCATCACAGAGTAGAAACAGCTCATGGTGGGCAGAAGGTAGCAAGATAAGTGAACTAATAAGCAAACCCAGCAGCTTCCTTCTGCCCCTTTTATATTCTATCTAGGCTATCAGGCTTAGGGCAGGTGCCAAGCGAATCAGTGCACTAATTTAGTAATCCCACACCCTCAGTCCTAACACCTTTATTCCTAGCATTGCACCTGGAATCAATCACACACTCTAGATCCAGCTACATCTGAAAAAGCCCCACCCCTGACCACATGAGGCTTTGGGGGGACATCTAGACACAAGCCATAACACTTCCTTAACATAACATTAGAACCATTAGATGAAAACTTAGGAATATTGGCCATATTAGTATGAATCAAAATTCATGTATCTCTATTGCTTTCCAAAACCTTATGTACCAAGCTTACAACAATGTAAATATGACCTCACATTATTATGACAAAATTATTTATTTTGTAATTATTTTGCTAACTTTGATGTAAAATACTATCACATTTTATTTCCATTTTTTTCTTCAAGGTAAGGTGAAATATTCTTCCATGTTCTTAATATATCTTTAGAAACTACCAGATCCATTCTTTGTCAATTTACTTAAAATTCTTTTTAATTAGCTTCCTACCAAATATTTCTGAATCTTAATGATAGTAAAGCTTAGGCTGTAGCCTGAGCTCTTGATGTCACTGTAATTAGGCATAAAAAATAACATTTCTAAAAGGAGGTAATTTTCCATATTTAATGTATGGTTGTTGGGGAAATATTGTTGCACAAGGCCCTGGGTGAATCCATAACATGTCCTTAGTTGTGCTGAGAACTTCCATGATCTTGGCAGAGGGAATTACTTCAGCCAGGTCCACCAGGACATTTCACGGGCTTCAGGAAAAGGATCACATTTTTTTTTAACCCCCTTTTAACAATAGAACATCAGAATATCTTTTGAAGCACAGAGGAAAGACTTTCTCAGTCTCAAACACTAAACCTTAATTGCAGCTGTTAGCATTGGTGACCCTGAGGGAAATTTGGTTTTATACAATTCGCTTAAAAGCAGTCCCTAGTCCCACCTTACTTTTTGTCTAGTTGCTAAATTCAAGTTTCCAGGGCTGGTAAGAAGGGGATCATTCATTGGAAAGTATGCTTGTATGTCCACAGAACTCCAACGAGAAAAAGCACTGGAGAAACATTTTGAAATCTAAGATGCTAGACCAGGTCAATGTCCAGGTGATTGCTGACATGAGCATTTATCACTAACAAGGGTATGGGAATGGGTATTTGTAAGTTTTAATTAACTTGAAAATGTGGGCATGAAATGATTTTTGGGAGGGAGTGAACAAAGGAGAGAGAGAGAGAGAGGGAGAGAAAGTCACTGTAGATACAGCAAGGTGAGAAGTCTGATAAATCACCTTATAATTATACACCTTATAGTTATATAAATATAAAGTATATTAGGTAATTGTATGATTTTTTAAAAAAATTGAGTTTTAATATGGCAGGAATAACTCCTGCCAATTTAATAGCTTGCCATTTGAAATATTACTCAACAGCTCTAGTATGATATGAGGCTTATTATCTTGTAACTTCTCATGCCTGCATTTCTTTTCTATGATCAGAATGAGGTTAGAATCAAACAGACCAAAACTTCAAAATGATACCTTATTCTTAGGTGTTTTACTTGAAAGGAATTACTTTCTTTTAATTTTAAAGAAAACTTTCTATTGAAGATAATATACATGCAGAAAAGTGAACATAAGTGTACATCTCAATTTTCTCAAAAAGAACACACATATTTGACTACCATCAGTTGAAGAAATCAAAGGTAAGCAGCTCCAACAAAATAACCACTGAACTCTAGGACCGTAGATTAGTTCTCTCTGTTTGTGAAATTTATGTACTGAAAAACATGGAGTAAAAATTCTTTTATGTTTTTTATTTTTGCTTATTCATTTCATAAAGTAAGTAATTTTTGTTAGAGAATGTCCATATGTGCTAGAAACAGTTTGACTATGTTTTCCATTAAATTTCTTTTGCAATTATGTAAACCACATGTGGTCATTATAGAAAATTTGAAAAGTATAAAAGAATAGGAAAAGTCCAATCAAGATCATTTATATTCTTTCTTATTAGCTAAAGAGAACCATTTTGGAATATTACATTGTAGTATTTTATCTATGCATTTCTTAACTGATAAATTTGTGGAAGAAATGTGAAAGTTTTCAGAATCAAGTAGAATTGGTTTTGCCAACATTAGCAACAACAACAAAGTAAATAAATCCAAGTGTTATGAAGGTAGAGTTCTTTTTTTTTAAATTAAATTCTTTTATTGGTACATTGTAGGTATACAACACAATTACATTTCTCATTGGGAATTGTACCTTTACATAATGCATCTTGGTTCTTATTTTCTTTCCCATTCCTAGCCCTCCCTTCACCCCCTCCATCCTTCCCTATTTACAAAGACTTTATTTCCATTTCTCATCATTTTTCCTTTCCCTTCCTTCCTTTCCCCTGCCCCTCCCACTACCCCTAACCCTTTGGACCTTTTCTTCCTATTTTGCATTATCGATTATTCATTCTAATCATTGGTACATTTTAGGTACACAATATAATGACATTCATCATTGGAAATTTGCACCTTTACATAATCTCTTTTGGTTCTTATTTTTCACCCTTGCCCAGCCCTCCCTTCTACCCCTCCATTCCTCCCTATTTACAAAGATTTTGTTCCTATTTTTCCATTTTCTCATATTAATCACATTCCATGAAGGTAGAGTTCTTACCCCTGATTGCCTGATAACAACTATCGTAAAAGATTCTGCCAGACTATAAGCTTGCAAAGAGGCCACTACAACTTCATACAAAAAATACTTCTACAAGGACCTCTGCCCATCTACAACTGTTTACCCTCTGAAGGATGCTACTCTTGTTATTAATCACTGTGGCCAAAAATTATTATTTCAAAATATCAGATGTAATCCTCCTCATTTTTGTCTTTGAAAACTTCACCTTGTCACAACCCTTTTGAATATGCACACACTTTACCATGGCATGCATATTCCCACTGTAATGCTAGTCCCAGTTTTTGGAGATCTTTCTCTGACTTGTCATTTTTAGATTGACAAATTTGTGCATCAAATATTCAAGAAACATCCACAACTTGTAGGCCTTATGCCAAACACAAGAAAAACACAGGCAAGCACAGTTGAATTTGAATAGTTATAATGAAACATTTTATAAACTTTTATACCAAAACTTTTCACTTAACCTTGCAGTATAGGCTCCATCTATTTCCATGTAGCTGGTTAAAACAAAGGCAGGAAGGAGAAGAACCTGCCGTTAGGGGCAGTGCTTAAGATTTCAGTATGTTACACTTGGATCTCACCATTTTTCAAAAAGATGAAAGGATTTCTCTATAACTCTCCTGGAGGAGGAGGTAGAGACAGAAGTGATGGGAGGGGAGAAGGGAGAAATGCTAAAAGGTTCTAGTGATAGGGTAGCAGATTTCTGTACATCACATGATGGTGGCCAAAGGAAGTGAATGAGCTAGGCTAGTGATTGCAGGAATAAGGCCTTGGAGTTTCCAAGCTGGGCACAGTTCAGGGGTCTGGAAAGTGAAAATTAAGGAATTGACTAGGAGGTGGCTAAACAGTGGAAAGCACGAGTCAGCAAAGGTAAAAACTAATCTTAAGTGTAGATGTGAGGAAAATTGGATATTCATAAGCTCAGGAAAAGAAGCACAGGGAGAACAAATCATAAACGCTATGCTCTCATTGTGTTTCCTCCTAATTCTTATGTTGAAAACAAAAGCCAAATGCAATAGGATTCAAAGGTGGGGAGCTTTAAAAGGTAACTAGGATGTGAAGCTGGGATCTTCATGGTTGAGAAAGCTTGTTTGCCCCTTCTACCAAGTGAGGACATAGAAAGAAAGAGACATCAATGAAAAACAGGGCTCTTAGTAGACATGGAACCTACCTGTGCCTTGCTGTTGGACTTCCCATCTTCCAGAATTGTGTGCAATAAATTCCTGTAGTTTATAAATTGTTCAATGTAATATATTTGGTTATACGTGCTTGGATGAACTAAGTAAAAAAAATGAGTTGTTTCTCCATCAGGGGTTTGAATAACTGCAGATACCAAGCTTGGTAGAGGGGTCTGAAGGTTAAAGGATAAGTTATAGGTGTCACATGTGCCCAGTTCCATCCGCTTAAGGAAAAAGAGGAACAAATACTGTAGAGAGATTTTTGTAGCCTCATCCTCTTAGAACATAGGGGAAGAGCAAAGGAAGGGTAGGAAATTAGATAATAAATTCATCTGAGAGTTTTAGAAATGAAGGAGAGAGTTGCAGAGCCTGCTGCTTTGATGAGAAAGCCCTCACATTTATTTATATATTCATTATTTTGGGAAGAAATCAATCTAGGTGGGAATAGAATCTTTGAAGTTAGCACTTCAAATAATACCTTTAACAATTCAGTTCAAGAACCATTAGTAATAACTATCCTTTTATTTGTTAAAGTGTATCGAGGGCTGTGCAATATTAGAATTAATGAATCTTATTTTCTTATTCTTTTCAAAGACCATATAACATAAGTAAGTCTATTTCCATTTTATAGATGAGGAACCCGAGTTTATAGTTAAGTATTTTGTCCAATAAGATGCTGCAAATTCATGGCAGAAGGAGTTTAAATGCTCTCTGATCTTTCCATTTGGAAAACAAAATAAATTCCTCTCTGCAAAGAGCTCTCTATCCAGAAGAGTTGTCCATCACAACCACCTCTGCCTACAAAAGGCAGGGGGAAGTGAGGGGGCAGGGGCGATCCCTCTCTCCCCTCTCTACCTCATGAGGAGCCTCCTCCTCTGAGCAGCCCTAGAACACGTGTTCATCTATTCTGTTACCAGAGGGTAAGCAGGCTGGTGATGCGAGAGACACAGTGCAAGCTCATGACGGCAAGGATGGGGGAGTTGGGATGAAAACAAAGGCTTCTCTCCAGTGCAGGTGCCAGGTGCCTGCACGTGCATCACAGGTATCTTCAAAGAGAGGTTTTTGTCAGGCTTCAGGCAGCATCCCCTGGCCTGCCAAGTTCAAAACATGATTACTCCGTCTCAGCTCAGTTTACTGTTTAATCTGGTGAGAATTTATCACTTTAGAAAAGTCTTCATGAGCACGATAAATATTTTAAAACATTTAGAAAGGCAGGCAAACTTTAAAGCTCTTTTCTTCCCAGGATGATTTTGTTTCGGGTTTTTGTAAGTTTGTCTCTGCTGTCTTTTTTCTTTTTTTCAGACACCTTCAGGAGGAAGGATTCCTGACCTTTTTAGGAAAATATTTGTATGGGATTCTGTGCTGATCTGAGGGGATTTATGAAATTCTCTCTAGGGATTGTTGAAGACACTCATTACCTTTTCTTTATACTATCTAAGAACAATAAATACAAAAATGGAAAAGAGTAAATAAATATTAAATATTTATGAAATTCCATATAAATTATTTTCATTTATTTTACTGAAAGTCATGACCTCTCTTCCATAGATATAACCCTCTTTAACTCAAGGGTTAATGCTTGAAATGACTGCATATAATGGTGATCAAGAGTTTTTAATGATGGTCTCAAATTCTCTGTCAACATGAAACTTTATTCCACAAATGGTTTCACAAAGCCTAAAAACCATTTTTGCAATTATTTTTACACTTTACAACATTTGAAATTAAACTTAAGGATCTAACAGCTCTTCCTTTTCTTTGGTGGGTTAATGTTGACATTTTTCATGATAATGGGAAAAGATTCACTTCTAATTGAACTTTTTCCAATTGAGAATTTAGAAATAATGATGGTGTTCTAATTTGTAGACTAGGGATGCATTGTCAGAGCTGTCACACTGCAGATAGCTTGGATGCTAACAAAAGGGCACATCCTCTGCAGACTGACAGAAGTTTCAACGTGCAGGAATGTAGAAATTCAGAGTCCTTCCTGGCACTTGGCAAACCAGGCTCTTGTACCTGGGCCCCTACTTCAAACCCCACTGACCACCACACCCCAGGCTAAACAGAAGTGGTCCGTAATTCCCCGAACTATGGCAGCTTCTAGCAGCTTTGCTGGCTCATGTCTCCATTTTAACAGCAGTCCTGTGCTTTGCAGCTGGCAATCAGCAGCAATGACAGGTGTGACTTATCTTGCCAGTGGCCTATGGATGTGTAGAATCTCAGCCTCTGCTCCTCTCCAGTATGCTCCAAGGAGCCTGTGCATTGAGTTTGCTGCTGACCTACTGTCTCTGGATCCCAGATACCTCA
The DNA here is from genome assembly GCF_000247695.1 of Heterocephalus glaber. The sequence goes on from NW_004624779.1 coordinate 16,555,495, forward strand.
TCTGGTTACCCTGAGGCTGAAGCCACTAGTCTCTCCTGGTACCTACTGCTGCTCACATTTGTTGGTGAGCTCTGATTTAGAGGAACAAGACTTTGTTTCTCTGAGCCTTTCAGAAATTGAATTTCTTTTAAAATCTTCTCTAGGTTCTAGTCCTGCTATTTTGCTCCACCTTCTTTCTGAATATTCTTGTAAGCAGCCCATTTGGCAAGACTAGAGGAAGCAAAGTATAATTTTTCAGAGCTTAGATCCTTGTGCCAGACTGGCAAGTTTCAAATCTTAGCTCAGCCAGTTGCTGGCTGCATGCCCTGCTTTCCTCTCCTTATCTTTGTGAATTAGGGAAGTACTACTACTTAGAGTTTTTGAGAGGATATAAGTGAGTTGAAGATGTTAATTTCTTACAGGAGTGCCTACCATAAGGTAACTGTTCAGTAGTAGTAGTGGATGATGATGTTAGTGTTATTATTTTTTGCTATTGGTAATATCCTTACTAAGAAGTGAACTCTTTCTCCAGTAGAGAGCTTTTTATTTGTTTACCAGACATTAGTCATTGATTTTGTTCTCTAATAGTCTCTACTTATATTACACTCTTTGTACCAGAATTGATAGTGACCATCCATTTTAAGCACCTGAGACAAGATATCAAGTGAAGAATAGGAATAGAATTTGAAGCATGGAATAGTATCAAGCTATTAGCCTCTAAGAGGACTGAATCCTATATTCAGTGTTACAGTTGGGTAAAGTAAACTGTAGCTAACATAAAAACTCACCTTAAATGATGACTTAAATTTTTAAATATGTATCATTGTGTTAGGTAGCCTGAATCATCTTGATTTTTCATATTCTTTTAACTTAGGACTCCAGCACACTAACTATAACAATCAAGAGATCACTTATAATTTTAGTTTTAACTAAAGGCATAAGATGTCTTCACAATTGAAATGTAAAGTCTACAGAAGAGAGAGACTTTATGTCTTTTGCCTATTACAGGCTTTGTCATAGAAAATGCATTAATTGGGCTGGGGATTTAGCTCAGTGGTTTTGCCACCTGCTGCACAAGTGCAAGGACCCGAGTTCGATCCTCAGTACCAAAAAAAAAAAGCATTAATATAGCAACACTTCATTGTAAATAGACATTAATAAATGCTAAATTACCACCAAATTCCTATGAAACTACACATAACAGCTACTTTCACATTCAGAAAGTTTTTCATGATTAATGTTATTGTAATGAGTACCAAAGAAATTAATAACCATTTGTCACTTTAAAAAGAGTTGCCTATTCATTTTATGTTATTTTTTATTCTCATTTGTCATAAGAGTGAGGATCGAGAATTTTAATGTCTAGTATGTGGTGAGAACTAAAGAAACAGCTTTGCTTCAGTGACATTTTCAATATTCTAATCTTTGCTTTGGTGACCCTTCAGATTCTTCCTGGTAACAGGCTTTTGAAAGGAGAGAAAGCCAAAACTGTTGAGTAAATGAGCACAGTGAGGAAATATTTTAAGACACACTTTCATAATTCACCAACTAAATTGGAAATTCAAATTTTCAGGCTATTCATTATCTTGACAAACATTGTAATGTGTGGAGAATATGGCACCACATAAATCCATTCTGGTGACAAAGAATGTAATGAGTATGGGAAATAGTAGAAACCCAAAGCAATTACTTTACAATCTGGAAACTGAATACAGCTCAGGTTCCATCAGGTTTCACAGCAGTTCTTTTTGGCTTTTAAAACAATTGCTTTCTACAGAAAACACGGTGTAGCATTAGCATATCCAAATACTCATAATGGGAGGTTGGACCTCATTATTTGGAAAGTGTCCTCTATTCCAGTAAACATCCATTTAATGAATTTGTGTCCTGTAATCTCTGTGGGACAATGATTTGACATCATCGTTGATTTATACAGAAATGATTTACCTCTATTTTATTGGAGCTAAATATTTTTTATGTACTAGTTTTCTCATTTACTTATTTCATTCATCTATTCAACAAGTATTTATCAAATAACCAGTCTACTTAGTATTATGGTAGCTAATGTAAGGGGCTTACAATCTAAAATGGTGGAATATAGATGAGCGAACCCTGGAAGTCCAAAAAGCTGCAGATAGATCCCCTCAGAATAAGAAATCTTGACTATACAATATCTTTCTGGAAATTACGAGGAGGACCTGGTCATGAGGAACACAGGCAATTGTGAGTCAATAAGAGGACATTTGGCCCCTGAAAATATGAGGGTGGCTAATCTACATGAGAATGGTGTTTACAGATATAGAAGGAATAAAGAAACATTTGTATTTTTAACAACTTTATGAACATTTTGGCATGTTAGTATGAAGTGTAATAATTGTTCCCAACAAATTGTAGTCGATTAGAATTAACACCTGCATAGCACTAACAGATGTGCTTAGCACTTACGATGGGAAAGCCTCATCCTAGGGAGGGTTAGGAATGTAGAAGAAGCCAGTGAGCTATGGTTGTCTGACACTATGTCCTACTCACATTAATATTTTCATGCATTTGATGACCATACAACCATATGCATAGAAAAGCATAAGGAACCAAAAATGACAAGGTGAAAGCCATCATCCCGGATTTGGGGTAAGATTTAAATCCGAAGACAAGTGTCATTTTAACAGAAGAGAATAGGAGAAGACTGAGAGAAGAAGATAGTGGAGGGATAAAAGTAGGGACTGGGGTGATGTGTCTACAAACCAAGGCATGCCAAGGATTTTCAGCAGCCCTTGGAATCTAGAAGAGAGGAGTGGAATGAATTTTCCCTCAGATCCCCCAGAAGGAATCAACACTACCATTTTAGATTTCTGATCTTTAGAATCAGATTCTGTTTTTAAATCCACTCATTTTGAGACAGTTTATGTCAGCCCTGGGAAACTGATATATTTATGCTGATTGAGGTGTGGTGGGCAGTAAAGGTAAACTTGTATCTGTAAAATGAATAATGATAGTCAAGGTAGAACATCACCTTTTCAGGGTGAAAGGTGTCCAATATAATCTTGCCACCAAGACATTGATTGGGAGTTGGTATCTGCCGCAACCCACACAGCGTAGGGTCCAAAGCCTGGGAGAGCAGTGGGAGATGAAGAAAATGGAAAAATACTAAGAAAGAAGGATACATACCAAAATTATGCTTGAAAGCTGCTAACAGGTGGAACCATAGCCTGATGAGCTAATGGCCACCTGGAGTCCAGCGTGCTCTTTATTTATAGTGTAAGACGGACAGGAAGAGAAGGCGGGGTAACTCATGCTATGTGGCCTACGTGGCCTAGGCTGAACATAGCGTGATTGTCCCGTGATCAGGGCATGTGCAGAAAAGGAACAAGGAAGAATGATACATAATGTAACTGCCTCCTGGGGCTGTGCCATCCAGGGTCTACAGTCTTAGTCAAAGAGGAGAAAGGGAGTCCGGATTAGGCGAAGGGTCATCTTCAGGCTTGGCCTGCGGCAGGTATCACATTATTGGCCAACATTGGTGTCCTAGTCACTTTCCTTGTCACTGAGTAAAGATACCTGACACCCACAATTTAAAGGAAAGAGAGGTTTATTTTGGCTCACAGTTTGTAGAGGTTTTAGTTCATAGTTCATTGTCTCCAAGGGAGGGTGGTATGGTAGAAGGGCATGGCAGATAGGGAGGAGAAGGGAAGGGAGACAGACTCTTCCAGGCCACGCTTGAAGCTACCCACCTGTCTTAGTTATTTTTCTCATACGACAAAATAGCTGACACCCAAAGTTAAGAGAGAAAAGGTTTATTTAGTTACAGTTCTTAAAAGTTTTAGTCCAAAATCAGCTGGCTCCAAGGCAGGGTGGCACATAGCAGAGGGTAACAGTTC
>NW_004624779.1:16588239-16607181 GCF_000247695.1 Heterocephalus glaber
CCATCTCATTTCCCTTTGGGGGTGATCTGGAAGTCTGGTTTTGAGACTTATTTAAGTGTTTTCTCATTTCGACTGGGCCAGGGGGCTGTTAGCACCTGCAAGGATTACCTCCTCTGAGCTGGGTGAGGTGGGTCAGGGGCCTCGAGCAGCAGTAGGGATGGTGACCCAAAAGCCCTTTCCTGTGTGCTGGGAGCAGTGGGAGGGATGGTGGCCAGGAAACCCCTTCCTCTGGACCAAGAGCAGTGGGATGGCAGCCCAGAAGCCCCTCCCTCTGGGCCGGGAGTGGTGGGAGGGATGGTGGCCCCGAAGCCCCTTCCTCTGTGCCAGGAGCATCGGGACAGAAGCTGGCCCAAAACCAATATAATTTCTCACTTTATTTAACAATAAAAATGCACCTGTCTCAGAATGGTATCAATGTTACCACAAATATAGTTGCAAAACAGCTTTATTGGCACCATAATGTATGTTTTATAATATAATGTTGATTTTTTGCTGTTATGTATTTGTATATTTTCTCCATGTGTCGGGGTATATCAGATTGTCATGTAAAAAATCTGTGTATTCTACCTTGCCAAATCCTTAAATAGGCTATGTTTTATATCCACGATTGATGATAGAACACATTTCACTGAGATTCAGGGAGCTATTCCAATGTCCAGTTTTGTTGCTCATTTTTATTATGCCATAATTCTGCTGACATCCTGATGCAGCTTACATTCTGACTTTATGTCAGATGTACTAATGTACTTTTAAAGTGTGGAACATGAAAAATTTTCAAAAGCACTTTTAAAATTGGATATTTTCTCCCATTTCATAACTTCTTCCCATTTAAAAGAGAACCACATGGCATCAGCCTATAGATCATGAAGAGTGTTCTGGGTGTATCACACCTCTGCAATTCCAGGGAGGCAATAACAGAACTATTACTCCTTTCATTTATATAAATGGTAGTGCTAAATAGAGGGACCTGATTAGGAAATCTGATTCAAGTCATTTATGTCTTGTATATTTTCTCAGCCCAAAAGAATAAAAATATATGAAAATCTAAAAAAAAAAAAACAAAACCCAAGTGTCTCTCCTCACCATTACATTGTTTTCTGAAAATTTTAAGGATTATCTTAGTTTGTTGAAAAGAAAGATTTGTGTTATTTTATTTGACCTTTTTTTGTAAAGTTCATGTCTTGTATTCTAACTACTTTGAAGATGATGCTACATGGTGTAATAACTATTGTTATTTTCTTATTATTTGATTATGAAATTTTGTTTTTTCATAAAAGAAAAAAAGAAAACAAATTTATTATGGAAATTTAAATTGGATATAGTATCTTAGTACATTATCTGTTGCTTTTAACAGAATATCCGGGACAGTAATTTATAAAAAGTTATAAACTTTATAAAGAAAGATTTGTTTCACAGTTCTGGAAGTAAAACAGCATGAAGCCTCTACCTGCCTGGCTTCAGTTAAGGGTCTGATGGTGAAAGCCAATGGACGTTGTTTGGAAGAGTGAAAGAGGTGTCTGAACTCCAGCAATAACTAAATTATTACCATAATCAGTCTATTCATGAAGGCTCTTATGGTTTGGATCTTAAATATCCCCCCAAGCTGATAGCACTATTGTGAGGGGGTAAAACTTAGGAGGTCAAGCATAGTTGCACGGAGTGGGTCATTGGGGTTATATTTTATCCCTGCCCCTTCCTCTCTTTCTCTTTTTCTTCTTTCCAGTCATCATGTGGTAAGCATATCTTTTCCACCACAACCTTTCTGCCATGTTGTTCTGCTTCATCTCAGGCTCAGAAACAACAAAGCCAAGTGACTATGGATTGAAACTTCTGAAACTGGGAGCCAATATAAGTTTTTCTTTTATTAAGTTGTTTTTCTGAAGTACTTTTTATATAGAACTGCATAGCCAACACGAGATCGATCCCTTATGGCCCAAATGCTTTGTGGATGACCCACTGCCTCCCAGTATTGTTATATTGGAAACCAAGACATAACATGATTTTTGTGGGGACAAAACACATCCAAACCATAGCATGCAGAAGTAGAAATAGTAGTAAAATAAACCCCTATGTATTCATTATTCAACTTCAGAAATCGTATACTCAAGATGAAAATCATATACTCAAGTTTCATCAATAGCTCTATCTACTTAACTCCATGGAGAATTCTTTTAAATTAAACCCAAGAAGCCAGGTTATTTAATTTATAAACATTTCCAGTGTTTCCAAAAGATGCTTTTAATATAACCATAATTATATAGTTACAAGTAAAAAAATCTGAACATCGTCAATGAACTAGCCATTATTTGAATTTCAAGTTGCTTTGTAAATATAGTCTTATGGCAATTTGTAAGAGTCGTGCCAAAACATTTTAATACTTTACACTGAAGGGAAAAGGTCATTTGCCCTACAGAGTTTTTCATAGTCTGAATTTTGATGATTACTTCTTCCTGACATTGCTAGACATGTTCTGCTAGTCTCTGTTATTTTTTGTTTTTAATTATAAATTGGGCACTGGGTCTAGCACTTTAATAATATCCAGGATACCTTATAGTGACAATACTATTTGATAAATGTTACTATGTTTTTCCATCATTAGACATTTATTATCTGATTGCCTTTTGTGGCAATTCATCTTAATCGTCACATTGACTGGATTAAGACACTCCTGGAGAGTTGATTGAATTACTGGTGCTATATTCATCAGTGGATCAATCCACAAATGTTCATAGTTGAAAATACTATTAAAAGATGAGGCCCACTTAGATGCAAAGGGCCACTGTGCTTGTGCCTTTGGGCAGTGTATCTCTTGCAGTGACTCTTCCCCTGTGCTCTACTTCCCATCTTTCATTATGTAATAAAGTTTGCTTCACTACACTCTCTCACCATGATGTTTCTTCCTTGGAGCCAGATTACCATGGATTGAAACCTCTGAAACCATGAGCCAAATAAACCATTTCCTCCTTTACATTATGGGTGCTAGGCATTTTGTCCCAGCAGTGGGAAGACTTTTTAGTAGCTGTTGATAGCCTATGACAAATGCATCCATTAATTAAATGTTGCTAAATGAGGCTTTTAAACACTATCCTTCCTTCTTTACGTACTGTGTGTGTGGTGGGGTGGTGCTGCGGATTGAATCCAAGGCCTCACACATGCTAGGCAAGAGCTTTATCACTGAGCTACCTCTCAGCCCTTCCTTATACACTTATAAATTATGTGTGTATAGATGTATGTATGGGTGTGTTTCAGAAATAAATCTATAAATAGGTGTTTTGGAAACTAAAGAAGATAGTTTTTATAGGAAAGTAAGGATAAATATAAAATATTACATCTCACAATGACCCATGAAAATAAAACATGCTTTACAGTGCTGTAGGAAAAGTCAAAACAGTCCTCTCAAATGATTCATATTCTCTTTAAATTCAAAAAGCATGTTATGATCCTTTGCTAAAATGTCTAATTATATGTTTTCCCAATATTTAAAAACAGTATGTATAATTATTTTCTGTCAAAATTTATGCAAGGTTATTTTAGAAAATATAGATAAATATGAAAATGAAAAGAAATCCTCTCTAATTGCATTGCCTGGAGAAAATTACTGGCAAGTGACTTCCAAGATGTTGTTATTCTATTGCTCAGGGTCCCAGAACCTATAAAGAATCAAGTCAGAAAATAGTTAATACTTGAGCTGCAGAATGGAGATACAAGTGAAGTTAAAATATTTCTGTAAGTTTAAATATTTTTTATTATGACAAAATACACATAACAAAGTTTGTCACAGTAGCTGTATTAAAGGGTACAATTCAGTAGCATTAAGTGTATTCACCATATTGTGCAGCCATCATCACCATCCAAACCTAGAACGTTCTCATTAGCCCAAATGAAGATCCTGTGATAGATCTGCCATACTACAAATATGTTAAAAAAACATTGACTTGTACACCATATGTTGTCAAAATTTATAAAATATTAATTTTATTTCAATAAAACATTTTTAAAAAAATAGTGACAACAGGGTACAATATTGAAAATTGTTTTTACTCTCATAGAGCTTGCATTCTAGTAAGTAGGATTATCAGCATAATTCTCTAATAACATAACAACAACAAAACAGTAACAAAAATTGGATAGATTATCTTTAGGAGATAAAAGAATGTGTTGTTCTTATGGACTCTGTTAGATTTCTTGAATACAATGCCTAGGTGATGTTTCCTGTCCCCAATTCCCATAAAAGGGATAGACAATCAAAGTTACAATGGTCAAAACCAAACTTGTCATTTTTTTAACATACAAATTATAAACAAACTGCATGATGAATTTTTAAAAAAAGATAATTTAGCATCTTGTGCAGTAATGGAATTTTAGATTTAGAACTACTCTTGGAGATAATCAAATTCAACTAATTATTTTACAAATAAACAACTGACACTCAGAGTAGATCAAGGATTTTGCTACAACCAATCGTGACTAATTGGCCAATATCTGACTCTATGAAGCAGTAGTGCCTGAGGGTAAAGTGAGTCTGTTCTGTTTTGTTTTATCTTTGTGTGTGCTTTTTTTTCAAAAATATCGTCCCTCTGATAGCACACTGATGATTAAAATTTACTATTTGTAAAACATGCATTTTTTTTTTAATCCCAGGAAGGATAGAGGTTGGGTTAATACATGTAACAAATAAGTACTTTCAATGTATAGGTACTGGGGGTGATTAATAATGGTCAACAGCAAAGCTGCAGAAGAATGAGATCCTCAATAAAGAAGATTGCTAAACTTTGACCTGGCTTCTGAATGACTGCCTCAGAGTGTGACAGCTCCTAGTGGACCCCCAAAGAAGAAACTCAAAATGAAAATTTTACATTTCGTTCAGTTACTCTCAGTAAAACCTGTACCAAAAGAGACAATGATTTCCTGAGTGGTGAGCAGAGTTGAAACAGCTTTGAGAGCTCCACTATTTGGTCATTTGGTTTGAATATTTAGTGATTAAAAATCCTTCCCAAATGAGTATCAGTCTCTTTTGCCTCATCTAATCTAGTGAATGTATCTGAAGCTTTCCTTGTTTATTAAAATCCTTTTAATATGTGTGCTAATTAATCCTAATTGTCAACTTAACTGGATTAAGAGACCTCAGGAGATGTGACTGGATCATGGAGGCATTATATTTATTCATAGATTAATCTAGTGATGTGCATAGATAAATGCCATTAGAAGGTGGGGTCCAGTTGGAAAATGTGGGTCGCTAGCCACTCTCCCCCTGTGCTTTGCTTCGTTTCTTCCATGGAGTTGAAAAGCTTTGCTCCACCATAATGTTTCTTCCTTGCAACCAGGTAACAAAGAACTGAAACCCCTGAAACCATGAGCCAAATAAACCACTTTTTGGTTGAGTTCTGAGTGTGGGTATTTTTCTAAGCAATGCAAAATCCAACCAATACAGAAAATTTATCCAGAGAAGTGGGGCCATTCCTGTACTATGTGGGTTAGAAGTCTTTGGAACTAGTTTAGCAAAGTTTGGAGGATTTTAGAAAGATTTGGAGATGTGAGAGAGAGAGAGGTCCCAGAATGTACTAAGCTGAGCTTGATCAGCAATTCTGGTTAGAACATAGAAGATCAGAATGCTGGTAGGAATGTATGATTTAAATCCCAGACTCAGGAGGTTTCAGAGAGGAAATAGAAACCCTATTGTGAAGTGGACTAGAGGCCATGCCATGCATGTTACACTGTAGCAAAAGTTTGTCTATACTTTGTCCATGTTCTATGACTGTGCAAGGCTGAATTTAAAGGTGGAGGGTTAATTGATCTAGTGGAGACAGTTTCATCAAGCTGCCACATGGATATTACTGGCTGCTTTCAGACAGATTTGTGATGAAAATCACAACCAAGTAACAGAGCAGAAAGATTTAAAAATTTAAGTTTTGGCAGGAAAGGAATTGCATGTGAAGTTGGGGCCAAAGGAGTTATGACTGTGATTGCTAAAGAGGTTAGCACCATTAAATAGAAAGCAAGTACTTTCAATGAGGAAAGCTATCTTGAGGGGATTTCAGGAATCAGCAAGACTACACCCATCACCAGCTGAACTATACAAAATGTGAACTTTTTATTTAAGAAAAGACTCTCAAGGACCCCTGCTTGAGAAGGGTCTCCTAGGGAATTGGTTAACTAGGATTCATTTCTCCATGCTCAGTCATTCATGCACTCAGAGGTTGCTGCAGTCATGGTCCAACTCTCATTGGTGGTAGTCCTTGGTGTCCACATGATGGTTTTACTGGCATACAGAATATAAGAGTTTAGGGGTTAGAAAGCCCTCCACCATGATTGAAAGAAAACCTAGGAGGCCATACAAAAAAGTATGACAGTGTTGGAGTCCATGCTAGAATTCTCTGAGAGGGTGGCAAGCTTTAGGAGTAAGGCCAAGACCTCAATAAAGACCTTAGAAAGTTGGAAACATAGAGCCTAAGCCAACCAAGAAAAATTGTAGACAGTGAGCGAGTCAGCCCAAGAGGGAGGCTATGTGGGCTGCAACCAGCAAAGCTATAGAAAAGTCGGGTCACACAACCCCTCTGGAACTCACATGATACCATATGTGCCCCACATAGTGGACATGGAGGTACAGGAATTAATGTTTTCTCTGCTGAATTTTGTTCTTGCTTCTGTCCTATTCTTTTCTATCCCCATATTACTCCCTTTTGGAAAGGAATTTTTCCCTGTGTCATTGTACCTTGGGACTATGTCACTTGGTTTGTTTTTACAGGGGCTCACAGCAAAGAGTTGTTTTGAGTCTTTGAAGAGATTTTTGATTTGGGCTTTTGAGAAATTCTGGAATTATTGGACTTTGGAGAGAGGAATATTATGTTTTCGGTTGTATGCAGAATAGTTATGTCATGTTAGTCCAAATTATAAACTTGTTATTGTGTTTATTTGGAGGTTAAGTATAATTTAAGGGATGTGATTAGGTGTAAATGTGACAAGGGATAGATTTATGCCTGTTAATCTTAATTGTCGACTTGACTGAATTAAGAGGCCTCAGAAGAGGTGGTTGGATCATGGGGGCATTATACTTATTGGTAGATTAATCTACTGCAGTTCACAGCTGGATGTGCTCATAGAAAGTGGGTCTCAGTTGAAGGTGGTTCACTGGACATGAGCCATCACAGACTGTATCTCTCACAGGTGTTCCTCTGTTCTGCTCTTCCTGCCTGCCATGAAGTGAGCAGCTTTGCTCAACAATGCCCTTCCACCATGATGTTCCTACTTCAGAGCCAGCTGACCAAGGAATGAAACCCCTGAAACCATGAGCCTAAAACATTTCTTTCTTTAAGTTATGAATGTTGGGTTGGAAAATCTGACCAATACACCAACTCACAGTGTCCTCGTTCTGAATATGAGTCTGCATTTATCTTCTGGAGTGTGAACTGCAGATAGGGAGAAATGCTTAAGGGAGATGTTCCAGACTTTAATGGGACTCCAGAGACAGCTGTCAAAGATGTTTCTTGCAAGTTGGTCACAGAGTATGATTCTCTTATTGCTTTGGTGGTAGGAACAGAAGAAGGTAATATTGAGGTTGGCCTGTCCCATTAGAATTTGTGGAGCAAGGAGAACACGAGTGTTTCTCTAGATGTGAAGTGTGAGAGAGAACACAGGAAGGTCTTTGCCCTTGAGAGGTGAGATTTCAGCAGAAAGGGCTAACTGGAGATAACTGGAATCTCAGAGCCTAAAACAGATGGGTAATGGGTGGATTTGAACAGAAAAGAGTCAGTCAGAATTTTTCTTGGCCTATGATGCTAGTACACTGAATAAAGGGATAATGTGATCAAAACATAAAGTTGTATTTTATTCCTATCACCTGTGGAGCTTTCTGAAATACTGTTGGACTTTGAAATTATGCACTTGGAAATGGAGAGAAGATGAAAGTAGGGACGGTAGTAAAGGGAAGGGTCCATAATTGTTTCTAGAACAGGCTCACTGTTCATAGGTGGTGGCTGCATGTTACTAGGGTGGCTGGTGTGATTTAAAAGGAGCAATTTAGAGTCATCAAACATTTTCTTTTCATAAAATAAATCTAAGCATCATAACAGATATGAAAGACAAGTTATACATATATATATATATATATTTTTTGCTTACCATCTTTATTGAAGTTATGCAAAACGAATCCCCAAAAGTGAAAAAATACATTATATACAAAAACACTTTTCCCTGGGAGGAAGGTTCTGCTCCCTTAACACGCAGTGGTTTCAACTGCAGCTGCAGCCTCCACTGTCCCCTCCACTGTGGCCTGGCTGTCAGCCTGTTTCTCAGCCTCCTCCTCCATGTTTTCCGGAACTTCATTTCCACTGGGGACCGCATCTCCGCTGCCTCCATTGACTTCCGGCTCTTGTTTGGCTTTCTTTGCGTCATCCTTCCGGGGACAATCTTCCTCTGGTTTCCTCTTCTTTCTGACAAGGTGAGAAATAGCAGTCACACAATTTGATGAGGATGCACCATCTGCTGTTCTTCTACTGGCAATCACGGAGACTGAAGAGCCTCCCCTACTAGGAGTGAAACCTGAAGTAGAGCTCTCCACCAGAGTAGCTTTCAGCACCAATTCAGCTACATTTCCACTACGCTGGGACTCCTTTGCATCTTCTATCTTCTCTCTGATTTCAGGTAGCAGTTCCTTCAACTCCTCAATTTCTTTCTCATATTCAGTAGATGATCCTTCAGCCTCCTTTATCTGCTCATTTAGTACAACCATTCTCTTCTCAATGACTTCAATAGATTTGCTAAACTGCGCCACTGCCTCATCATATTGAGAGTTGTATCCATAGGCCAAGCCCAGCTGGTAGTGAGTCTCTGCAGGGAGACTGTCATGGGATTCCAAGTACTGCTCCTGCAGGGTCAGGCAGGCCTGGAACTCCTCCACAGCCTGGATGTAGTTCTCGGATTCAACACTAACTTCTCCAAGTTTAAGGTGTGCCTGTGCAGCATAAAGCTGAGCTTCTTTTGTTTCTTGCCTTTTAAAAATTATCTTTGCTAAGTCCAGCATATCCCAGGCAAGCTCTAGGTTCACAATGTCCTCCTTTTCACTTTCTTGAAGAGACTTGTTTTCAAGAATGGATTCATTTGGTGCTTCTTCAGCCTTGTCATTTTCTTTATCCTCCTCTTCTGAGCCTTCAGTTTCTTCACCCTCTTTCATCTGTTCTTCTCTCTCTTGCGTCTCTTCATTAGCAGCTATCTTAACTTTGTCTTCAGGTGCTTTCTCAGTAGCCTTCTGGACTACTTTGGTTTCAGCCCCATCTCCAGCTGCCTCAGACTCTTCTACAGGCAGCTTAATCTCCTCCTGGCTAGGAACCAGGTCTGCCCTGACCTTCTCCTCCAGACCTGAGTCACCTTTTGTTTCTGTCAGTGTTTCTGCAGAAGTCTGTGCTTTGACAGGAGTCTGATCTACAGCTGTTGGTCCAATAACTGGACCTTCCTGGGGGAGAACTGTGGCTTCCTGCTCTGGCTTTTCAGAGACTTTTGATCCAGACTCTGGAGCTAAGGCCTCCATGGCCTCTGTTGTCACCACTAGTGACTCTTCAAATGAAAGCACTTCTTGCCCTACCAGTTGCTCCTGCAAAGCCTTTCCTGGCTCATTTTTGAGGCAGCTATCTGTCCCTCTGGCTCATCCCCACCCACATCCACTGGCTTGACTGTCACCTCTACAGGCTCTGCTTCTACCTCTGCTGCAGTGCCTTGCTTCTCCAGAGTCACACTGGGCTGCTCCTTGGAATCTTCTTTTGGCTTCTCCTTTGTGCTCACAATTACCACTTCTTGCTCCTCCTGAACTTTTTCTCTACGTTCTTCTTTTTGGATGTCAGTTCCAAAAACTGATTTTCCTTCCTCTGTGTCTGGTGCTTTCTGTTCTGGCTTCCTGGTAGTGACCTCAGCTTCATCCATTTCTTCTGGTCCTGCTGTTCCTCTTGACTCTTCAGAGGTTTCAGTTAGCTGATTTGGAGTCAATTCAACTGTTTCCTGTAGCTTCTCTGTAGGCTCACTTATATCCATATCTTCTCTTCCATCCTCCTCCATTTCACTCTTCTGTTCCAAATCAGTTTCAGGCTTGCCAGAGACTTGCCTTCTGTTTTTTTTTGCAGCTTCTTTTTCTCCCATGGCATCATAAACCTATTCTCTCAACTCTTCCCTTGCTTCCTCATCTATGTTATCATTATTTCCTACTACAGATTCGTCTTCTGTTTTTTCTCCTTCTTCCACATGTACACCTTCCAAGGCATTCCCCAAAACACCATCTCCATTCTTGCCAATTTCAAAAGTGATTTCCCATAGAAAAAGAAGGCTTCTCCACACTCATTAGCTGTTTCTCCATACTTCTTACCTAAGAGACTGGCTGCTTCCTGGAATGCATTGACAGCTGCTGGAATATCTCCCATCACTAGATGTTTCTGTCCCAACCCTAATAGCGTCTTAGCTTCATTATCCACATCCAGACTTTCCACTTTATCTGAAGAGGTAGAAGGAGCAGGAGCATCTTCAATTTTGTCGGTGGAAACTAGCTCCGCGGTGATGGCAGCTGTGGCTGTGGACTCTGTGGCCATTGTTCCCCTGAGGTGGTGAGCCAGTGGACGGAAACGAGCCTGTGAAGAAAACAGAGGGAATTTGGGGAACAGGAATCTTACTCAGGAACAGAAAATGGCAGATTTATACACATATTATTATTTTCATTTTAGGCAAGATGCTCCAGGAATGAGGTGGCTAGCTTTCTCAAACCATTGATTTGTTCATTCAGGAAGGTGAGTTGTTGAAGCAGACTGAAAAGTCTGGTCTAAGTATAAGCTGGGAGCCTTCTGCGCACTCTGTGCCATCCCCTTCATCATGCCAAATATGGAGCCACATTTCCTCCAAGGACCCACCGATCAGCAGGGAGGATTCTCTTGTGAAAGATACTGCTTTTGCCTTCTGTATTTGCAAGAGGTATATCAGTTTGAGAATTTGCTTGAAGGTGTCCATCACTCTGATGTTTGGAACATAAACATGTTTGGGAAAGGTTTTGAGTTGCTTACAATCATTTGTGGTTAATAAATTGTCTTAAGGATTTTATGTGTCTCTCTCCCACTGCTTTGCATGGTAGATGTTCCATCCCCATTAAAAGACTTTTCTCATTTGAACTGTTTTTATGAATAGAGGGCGCTTTCATTTTCCACAGCCAATTTCCTTTTATTGTCTTTATTGCATTTTAACAGGGAGATAAATGACACCACAAACAGAGGTGTGGGAGACTATCCCCGCCTTGCCTTTATGTGTTTCTATTAACCTTTGTTCATCCCTTAGCTCAGACTGTGTGATATAGACCTTTAGTGGAGGTCATACATGGAGAGGAAGATACAAAACTGTGGAAAAGCCCTCTAAATGGGGCAGAATAGTCCATGGAATAATATTTGTTTTCTAAAAATATATATGAAGTTGTAATGACTCTGGTACTAATAACAATTATAATAATAAACATTGTAACACTAAGCATAGACATATCTAGACAGAAGAAGATATTTGTTTAGTACCCACTATATGTTAGATACTCATATATTTTTCTGTTGTACAAATCATATACAGATACTATACATTTTTAAGATAAAAATTTTACAAGATATGAGAGAATATAGAATCAGTGGTGAAAATCATCTTTATTTCCTTTTTCTCACATCAGCGGTAGATATTAATTTCATCTCTACAGATATGGATTTATATGTTTATGTTCTGTCTTTTCATACATGAGTTCCAAACTCCACCTCACACATTATTCAGTGTGATTCTTTTTAGGTTAGCAATGTATTTCAAAAGAGTTGCCATTGCCTTGGCATAAAATCTTTCTCATTTTTTAAAAGAAGAATTTTCTCCTTGATGGAGATTTAATTGTTTTTATTGTTAATACAGTTAAAGCTGGAGTGAAAATCCCTGAACACATATCTTCCCACAGGATATATATCTAGAAGTGGAATCCATGTGTTAAAAGATTTGTGCATTTTACAGTTTAGTAGACAGTGACAAATTCCCTTCCAGCAGCTGCATCACTTCAGGCTCCACATATTGTATGAGTGTGACTTTGGGCTCTTTGCATGTCCTTTTAATCCTCAGAATACCCTGACAAAGGAAAACTCTAATCCTTATTTTTATCAACTGAGAATAACAAGCTTTAGACATGTTAAGTAAAATTGCTTGCGGTTAAGCAGCTGGGCCAGGGAAGATAGCTTTATCCCTCAGAAAGGCCCAGGCTTTCTTTCCACAGCCAGGACTTTGTGGTAAAAGGTCCTAGCTTCAATACCCAGTTGGTTTTATGTCTTGGGGAAGTTATATCACCTGTCTGGTTCCATTTTCTTTTTCTATAAAATGAGGCAATAGGTCATTTAAAGATTCCTTTAGCTTTGTGGATTTTGGGGTGTATTTTATAAATGATAGCACCAATATCATTTTGGCTGGATTCTGATCCTGTTTCTTTTACTTAGAATTTGACTTTTCATAAGAAAAATGACAGAATTAGGGTTAATTTTAATGATATTAGTAAGGTATTCATGAAATTAATATCTACAAGTAAACTACTGAGCATTTCTTGTGTGCTGAGCATGTTATTCAACTTTCCAAATGCTTTACACAGGTTATCCCATATTATCCTTGCCTTCAGGTGAGTGATGTGATGTTATTGTCTTAATTTTACAGATGAATAAAATGGAAAGGAAATGCCAGTAACTTTCTTCAGATCACACAGTGTGTAGTTAGTATTTAAACCGAGCTTGTCAGCCTTCAGGGACCAAGCTTGGAAGTAATTTTGTTTCTTTGGTTGAGGAGGGAACTTTTTTGGTGTGTGAAAAATATAATTCCTCTTTTGAGCATGACTAACGAAGGATAAAAAATGCATTTTTGAGACAATTAAAAGTTACTCTCCTTTGTTACAAAAATTAACCTTTAACAATCCGGAATAAAAATTCTCTTAGAATGGGTTACAAACCCTTCTGCTTACATTTAATTTGTTCAGTTCTATTTTTTTCTTGAGACAATGTCCTTTATTCATATTTATTATTTTTTAGTATATTTTTGTAGTATCACCTTGCATCTTGAGTGTCTGAGATTCTGTCCTACAGTTTGTGTGTAAAAGGCAATGACTTCTGGAGAGCGGGTGTCCTCTGAATAGAGGATCATGTTACTCATCAGCCAAACTGGGGCACTCTGGAGATGGAAAGGGTCACAATTAATTAAGCAGGATGACAGGAAGAAAATGAGATGCTTACACAAACCAGAATGTGCAGTCTCCTTACTGTGGACCAGCTCCAAATTCTGGCTCAGATACTTGCTGTTTAGGGATCTGGCCGCAAGTTACTCAGTTTCTCTATCTTGGACATTATAATGGCAACTTGTAATAAGGATAAAGGAAAAGTTATCTAATGTGTCTGCTGCATAGTAGGAATCTCATGATAGGGGCTGCCTCATAGGTTGTTGAGAGAAAGGAAAGTCCAGGGCTCAGTACTGGGATTGGCACCCAGTGACTACTCATTGCCTGCTACCAATTTAGGCTGCTACTCTCTTACTGCCTTTGGCTTTATTTGTGTTTATTCATGACAGTTCCCTCCTGCGTTCTCTTCTTAGCTGCTTCTAATCTGATGTAGTTTGAGAAACAAGGTAGCTAGTATATAAATATGCCTAGAAATGTCTACCTCTGAGAAAGAAGCATTTGTTTTCCTCTGTGTAAGCTTTCATCTTTGCTGCTTGAAGGTTTACTGTTTGACCTTGTGTACAGCCTAAACAATAAAAGTTGTGTATAACTGACTACTATATAAATGATGCCTTATAGCAATTCTGTGTTAATATATTGTAGTTTGATTGTTAGGTGATTTTTAGCTATTAAGATAGCTTAGTTCTATAAAGTTTAATTTTCTACCAACTAGCAAGGAGGGAGGAGTCCTATTCAAAGCAGTGAAATGGAGTAGAATCGAAATCTTACAGCATCTGATAATTCCAGAGTGTGAAGGGTTAACTTTTTGCTTCTCTTCAAAATAAGACATATTTATAATTACTAAGAGGGAAATGAACTTAGCTGTGCTTTTTATAAGAAAGGCAAAGTATTATAGGAATGTATAATATACTTGTAATTTCAAAGGGGCATGCAGGGTAAATTAAATGTGGCTGTAATTTCCTTTGTAGTTTAAAATCATAATAAGAAATTATTGTGTTTTTCTATATTCTCTACTAAAGTAGCAGAGACCATATCCGTCTTAGGACTTTATCCCTAGTGTCCCAAACAGGCTCTGGCACACAGCATACTTTTGCTATATAATAATTAATTGGTGAGTGAATGCATGTAAAGGACACAATTGAGTATAGATAATTACAATATGCCAAATAAAGTGCTATGTGCTAAAGTGCTCCTCAATGGTGGTATGAGTGTATGCACAGAATAAAATTCTTTGCTTCAATATGCTTCTCTTTTTTTTACTTCCAGATGACCTTGTGGCTATTCTCAGATGAGACTGATCATTTTGGGGATACTAAAACATCACTTTAGTATATACTATTGCCTTTTTTTCCAGAGCAAGAAAACATCTGCTCAAGTCAATAACCACTGTACTAATTTCTTTGCTCACACTTTAATTTTGTCACTCAAACATTCAGAGTGCTGCAATATGACAGGAAATGCACTATGATAAGGCATAACTGGAGAAGGAATGGTAACTGATGGACTTTACAGTTTTTCCTGAAGAGTGTGAAGATTTCAGTTTCTGGATACACAAGTTACTGAGTGTGATCATGCATATATGCTTACATATAGAGTCACTGCATTTCTTTGTTATGTGTATGTATTGGATAAGGTGATAGCTATTGTCTTTTCTCATATTCATTGTGTGATTTTTATTTTTAAAATTTTTTTGTGAATACATGTGCAATACACAATGCTTACATTCTTTGTGGGGAGCTGGTACATGTACATAATACATTTTCATTCTTTTTCAACCCCTTCCTCTCCCCTCTCTTTGTTGTCCTATGTTCCCCATGTTTAATTAAATTCAGGCTTTTTTATTCTATTCTATCAGATGAGACTCTATTTTGTGTCTCATTTCTGAAAAATGGACAGTAATGGTGAATGACTAACTGAAATGCTGGGACATCCTATTCTGTTTTGCCAGTTTTTTGTTGTGTTTGGGCAGATATGTTTGTAAACACAACTCTTAATAGTTCTCATTAATGGTGGTAAACAGAATGTGGGTAGGCAAACTCACTATACATTCACAGTGTGCTTTTTGGCTTTGGGACATTGTCAGATACAACCCCAGCCCGCCTACCTCTCTCACCTTTTTTATTTTCTTTCTTGCCCCCCACTTTGTTTCTCACTTTTCTAAACTTTTTTTAAAAATTAATTTTATTGGTACATTTTAGGTATACAGTATAATGACATTCATCATTTGAAATTTGCACCTTTACATAATCTCTCTTGGTTCTTACTTTTTCCCCATTCCCCTGCACTCCCTTCAACACCTCCATCCCTCCCTATTTACAAAGACTTCAGTTCCATTTGCTTTTCTAAACTTTTAGTAACTCTTTTACTATTCTTTATTTCAGGACCATTTGCTGAGTCGGCAGTCCACATTGGGCTATATATCAGAAGATATGGGTTATCTGTTCTTTCTAGGCTTTGATATGTTCACAGTCCAGTGCAGAAGATAAATACAAAAGCAAAATAACCATGTACACACATTTCCTTTAAAATTAGTAAAAAGAATGATGGAGGCTGAGAAAAGAGATTGATTATATTCTCTGGAGAGTGAGTAGGGAATGGCTTCATGGATCATTGGACATACAAACAATAAAGAGTGGACATTAGCAGCCTTATCTTTACCTGGACCAATCTCAGGCCATGTGATAGGCCAGTTAGATTCAATTTTTGGTCATCTATAGACAGTATGAGTTTAACTTTTCAGTGTCTGAGCTTATTATCACTAACAGTGGATAAGAATCTTCATTGCTATGAAGACAGAAAAAAACAATGTTGAGAAATCTCTTTGACAAACCCTGGGTGATTATATATGTTATCTTCAATTTGGTGGTATAAAAATAACCTGGGACATTGAATTGATGTTTTTTTCAGCCAGCTCATTTCTCTGGAGGAATCTAAGGAAGGCCATAGCTCTTTCTTGAAAGACACATCAGATGAGACACAAAGCCTGATTTCCAGCCCTTCCAAAAGCTGCAAGTTTTTAAAGTGATGGTGATGATGGCATTGCCTTATCCTTGTGGGACACTTAAAATGCTTCCAAGCACTTACATAGTCATGATCTCATATGACATTTGGGTGAGAATAGTCACTATCATTTTTGTTTTATGGACACATCCACTAAGGGACAAAACTCAAAAGGGATTAGATTGTGTTAAGCTCAGATGAGAATAATTGTCAGGATTCTAAAAGATGAGAGAGCTTAAAAATTATAAAATGTAATCACATATTAGGAAAGTCAGTCAAAAAGAGATTAAATAGCCAGTGCAGAGTCACATAGTTCGTTAGAAATCAGAAGTAGAGCACAGAGGAGGAGGCTTCTGGGTTGATGTGCTACCATTCCCAGCACAGAGGAGAAGGCTTCTGGACCAATGTACCACTGCTACCAGCAAAGAGGAGGTGAGCCTCAGGGGCACCAGCAACAGCCCCTGCCCCCCGTTGAAATGAGAAGCCACAAAACAAGGCCAAAACCAGACTTCCAGATCACCTAAGGCAACCCCAAAGAGAAACAAGATGGAACACTCTGATACTCAACCACCTGGACTCTCTGAACTGGCAACAAAAGAGGATCTGTAAAAAAAGAAATCAGAAATAATTTCTCATATAATAGCAGAGATTGTGCTCATAGTGCAAAACATGATTAATAAATCTAGAGAGGATATAGATAAAAAAATAGAGGAGATGAAGAACATGATGGAATTCCAACATAAGAAATAAATGGAATCCGTAAAACAGACGCAAACAGATTTCCAGGAGATTAAAAAATCCACTGAAAGTCTATGCAGCAGAATGAGACAATGTGAGGACACAATTTCAGATTTAGAAGATAAGATTGCAATTAGTGAACGGGAAAAGAAAAATTTCTTAAAAATTGTAAGGGATCAGGAGAAATCAATCCAGCAGCTGCTACATGATGCAAAGAAGAATAACATAAGACTGATCAGAGTCAATGAAGAAACAGGAGAGAGTGCAGATAACATAAAAAAACTGTTCACAGAAGTGATGGCAGAAAATTCCCAAGCAAGGGAAAAGAACTTGACATACAGATAAGTGAGGCATATAGGACTCTAAATAGCCTTGATCAAAAAAAAAAATCTACACATAGGCATATAATTGTTGATTCCAGAAACCCAACAGAAGAACAAAATTTTACAAGCAGTTAGAGAAAAGAAACAAATAACCTACAAAGGAGAGCCCGTTCAATCACAGCAGACTTCTCAATACAAACCCTAAAGGCAAGAAGAGCTTGGGGTGATGTACTTCAAGCCCTAAAGGAAAACAGCCTCCAACCCAGATTGATGTATGCTGCAAAACTATCTTTGAAAATTGATAGAGAAATAAGATACTTTCATGACAAAGAGCACCTTAGAAACTTCATGAATATCAAACTACCATTCCAAAAAATTTTAGACAATATCCTAGGAAAAGATAACAAGGATCACAACCCCAGGAAGCCCAGTAGAATGACTCCATCAGGCATGACAAGAAATTAAATGCAAAGGGAGAGAATCCAACAAAAACAAAAATCACAATAATGATAAGTCAATACATATTAGTTATAACCCTCAATGGTAATGGCCTCAATTCACCAATCAAAAGAAATAGACTGGCAGAATGAGTGAAGAAGCAAGATACAACAATATGCTGTATACAAGAAACACACTTAATTCAAAAAGAAACTCATAGACTGAAAGTTAAAGGATGGAAAAGAATATTCCATGTGACAGGAACCTGAAAAAAAGCAGGAGTGGGTATCCTGTTTGCAGATCAAGTGGATTTCAAACCAACACTGATTAAGAGAGACAAAGGACACTATATCCTTGTATAGGGAACAACCCAAGAGGAAGAGATGACGATCATAAATATCTATGCACCAAACACTAGTGCACCCAACTATATAAAACAAACACTAATGAACATGAAAAATTATATAAGCACTAATACAATAGTAGTGGGAGACATCAATTCCACCCTGTCACAAATAGATAGATCAACTAGACAAAAAATAAGCAACAAAATACTAGAACTCAATCAATCTTTTGAACAAATGAACTTAAAATATGTTTACAGAATGTTCCACCCCACAAAATCAGATTACACATTCTTTTCAGGTGCACATGTGTTGTACTCCAAATAGACCACATAGTTACTCATAGAACATGTTTAAGTAAGTGCCAGGGAATTGAAGTTATCCCCCATATATTGTCAGACCATAGTGTGATAAAATTGGAGATCAAGAGCAAAAGAAACTGCAAGAATTTCATAAACACATGGAAATTGAACAATACACTTCTGAATAACCAATGGGTCACAGGGGAAACTAAAGAAGAAGTCAGACAGTTCATACAATTAAATGACAATGATAATACAACATATTGGAATATATGGGAAACAATGAAAGCAGTCTTATGAGGGAAATTCATAGCAGTGAATGATCATATTAGGAAAACAGAGTGAGCCCAATTTAACAACCTGATGCTGAACCTTAAGCTTCTAAAAAAAGAAGAGCAGGACAAACCTACAGCCCATAGAAAGGAGGAAATTATAAACATCAGGGCAGAAATCAATGCAATGGAGACTAAGAGAACAATACAAAAAAATCAATGAAGCCAAGAATTTGTTCTTTGAAAGAATAAACAACATTGACAAACCCTTAGCCAACCTTATCAGAAAAAGGAAAGAAAAGGCCCAAATCCATGCAATTAGGAATGAAAAGA
>NW_004624779.1:16608645-16622020 GCF_000247695.1 Heterocephalus glaber
ATAAAAACAGCATGGTACTGGCAAATAAACAGACTCACAGACCAGTGGAACAGATTGGAAGATGCAGAAACAACTCCAGACACACTCAGCTACCTCATCTTTGACAAAGGAGCCAAACACCCTCACTGGAGGAAAGATAGCCTCTTTAATAAATGGTGCTGGAGAAACTGGGTTTCAACTTGCCAAAGATTAAAACTAGATCTGTATCTGTCACCATGCACTAAAATAAAATTAAAATCAATGAAAGATCTAAATATTAAAACAGAAATGCTGAACCGGCTGAAACAGAGGTTAGATAGAACTCTTAAAGACATTGGTGTAGGAAAAGATTTTATGAACAAAACCTCAGTTGCCCATGAACTAGCACAAACAGTCAACAAATGGAATCTCTTATTACTCAAAAGCTTCTGCACAGCAAGAGAAACCACCAGCAGAGTGAAGAGACAACCCACAATGTGGGAAAAAAAGTTTTACCTGCAGTTCCTCAGACAAAGGTCTACTATCAAGAATCTATTAAAACAAAAAAAAAATCAGACCTCCCAAATTTAAAGACCCAATCCAAAAATGGGCAGCTGAAATGAACAGACATTTCTCACACAGAGAACTAGAAATAGCTAATAAACATATGAAAAAATGTTCAACATCACTGGTCATTTGAGAGATGGAAATGCCAACAATGCTGAAATTCCACCTCACGCCAAAAATAGTGACTGCTATGGTGAAATCAACCAATAACAAATGCTAGTGGGGCTCTGGGGAAGAGAAACCCTGCTCCACTGCTGGTGGGAGTGTAGACTGGTGCAACTGTTGTGGAAATCAGTATGGAGATACCTCAAAGAACTAGGATTGGAAGTTCCATTTGACCCCGCTATTCCCCTGCTGGGGATCTTCCCCCTCAAATTAAAAGAATCATACCACAGTGATATATGTGCACCCATGTTCATAGCAGCACAGTTTGTGATAGCTAAAACTTGGAAACAGCCCAAATGCCCATCAACTGGAGACTGGATAAAGAAAATGTGTTTTGTTTTTTTTTATAAAATGAAGCACTACTCAGCCATA
Source organism: Heterocephalus glaber (assembly GCF_000247695.1). The sequence goes on from NW_004624779.1 coordinate 16,609,708, forward strand.
AAAAATGAGAAATTAGAGACATTTATAGCTAAATGGATGCACATTGAGGTAATACTCTTAAGTGAAATAAGCAGGAGACATGAACAGTTTCTGTGGTGTGTGAAACTGAAAGTGTAAATAAGGACTGAAAGGAATAACAGATAATGTGAAATAGGAAGAAAAGGGGCAAAGGGGAAGGGGAAGTGGGAGGGGTAGGAGAAAGGAAAGCAGGGAATGGAATTAATATGAGAAAATGAAAAAATGGAAACAAAGTCTTTGTAAATAGGGAGGGATAGAGGGGTTGAAGGGAGGGCAGGGGAAGTGGGAAAAAAATTATAACCGCGAGAGATTATGTAAAAGTGCAAATTTCCAATGATGAATGTCATTATATTATATACCTAAAATGTAGCAATAAAATAAAATTTAAAAAAAAGAAAAAAAAGGGAGCTGAAGTAGACTTCAAACCCAGACTCGCCTAACTTTTGCAGCTGAAACATCCTGGGCATCATCTTTGGTCTTCAGCCATCTTCAGTGGGTGAGCTCTTTAACACTGGTTTTTATACTCTGTGGTAATTATCCCACCCCCCCCATAGATTTTCTATAAATTGAATGGTATTTGAAAAGATAACACTTAATTGTGATATAGGAATTGGCCAGATGTAGTAATCCTATATTTTGTAGATGAAAGAATAAAATGATTTTCACATCTATATATCTTCTCTACTGTCACCAATTTCTCCATTTCATAAAGTTGAATATTCTAACGTTTATATGATGCTTCTGGCAGACCAGGACTTGCCACTGTCTCTGTGGGCCTCAGACTTTAGCCTTAACTCCATCCTGTGCTCTGAAGGCTGTTGGGAGGGCAGCCTATCTGCACAGCTTCAGCCACGACCTCTGCCTATGTCCTCAAACCGATCTCAGCAAATGACACAAGGAGTAAATATGCCGGGAGAAATGAAATCTAATTAACTTCCTCTTGCTCAGATCACCGAGCTGACACTTGAGAAGCTGTCAGTGTTGCTGCAGATGGCTTTTGGCCCTGTATTCATATTCTGAGATTCTTCTGCCAGGAGCTAGAAGGAGGTGAATAGCTACTGGTAGGTCTTGGAATGCCCTAAATTCTGAGTATTCAGATATTTCCCTCTCATTCTGCTCTTTCTAGCACAGCTGCTCACAAATAATAGGGGACTCCAAACAATCTGTTATACATTCATAAGGATATAAAGCCCATGAAATGGAATAAAGATCATTAGTATGTCAGATGTCATGGCCCTGGGGGAGGGATGGGTTTCGTCTTGTGAGTTTGGGGCAGACTTATTGATTGTCTTCCGTTCCCCAATCCAAGCCCCAATACAGTCTTCGAAATGCCCTCTGTGGGTTAATTTATTTAAACTGCTAACACTCTCATGAGGAAAAGTACTACTATTACTATTTTTCCTTTTTCCAGATGACAAAATCAAGGCATTGAGAGGCTAAGTAACTCACCCAGACAGTGAACAGTGGCAGGATTTGAGCTCAGATGGGTTTAACTCTATTGCCCTTCTTTCGTTATCCCCAGGATAATACTTGACTTGAGAGTCAGAGGACACAGAGAAAAAGTACATTCTAGGTAGAGACAGTGGAGTGTTTAAAAGCTTGGAGGCTGGAGGATGCTTACTTTGTTTTGAAAATTTCAGGAAATTCCCTGCTGGGGGTGGCTTTGATTTTCTCACAGGTGAATGTGAGGGGCTCAGCCATGATGCATGAGTCTTAGGCCATGCTGAGAAACCTGGCTTTTCTCTGCCAGGCCCCTGGAAGCTACTGAAACCTTAAGTAGGGAAGAAACATGATCAAGCTTGTCTCTTAAACTGACTATGTATTCACCAGCCAAGGAAGTGAGTGAGATGGGTTTAGTCAGCTTCTAGGCCCCTGACCCCCGGACCAAGGTTCAGCCTCTTCTCCCTGTAAAAACAGGTTGACCCTGAAATGGAAACCATTGCTACAGGGGCATAATAAAATCTCAAGAGGCCAAGAGCGCCAAACCACAATTTAAAAACCTTCCTTCACAGTTGGCAGCTGCCTTGAGTGACTTGTGAGTGTGGGTGTCTGGCAGCTCTGCCCATGCTGGTAGTATATTGCTTTGCCTCCTCCTCATAAACCTTTCTGTTTATTTTGTGGGAGGGTAAAGTGCCTGACAGACCTTATCCAGGAGGAAAATAAAGAAGCAGGAGGCTTTAAATTCTCAAGGTCCAGGAGCCTCCTTATATTTGAAACTTGGAAAATTGGGCAGCTTACCTAAGCGTGTCTTTGTCAGCTTCCTGTCTCCTTCCTATCCTCCTTTCCCATATTTGTGACACCCTCTCCTTTTCTCCTGTCTCATCTCTGAATCTCATCTCCCAACAGACCAATGTTCTCATATCGCCAAAGCCTCACACTGCAGCTCCCCAGGGCAGGCCTGTCCTTTTCAGAACTGCTTGCCTTTCAAAATTACTTCCTTACATTTCTACTTACAGCTATTAAACTTCTCCTGGGGCTGAGCTCAAATGTGTGTTAGGAGGAGAGCAATTTAATTAAATTGCATCACACTAAGACATAAAAATCTTGTATCCCCCACCCCCATCCCTCCAATCAACCCAGGTATGTTAGCAATGTAATGAAATAAACAAATCTCTTATTATTATACACAGTAATATAGTAATAGGGGTATCTTTCAAGTGGAGGTCATATTCCAGGATTCCTTAAAATATACTTCTTTGAAAGTTACCCTACTTCTAGCCAAGACAGATTTGCCCCTTATGTATGATGGTATCTGTTATGTAGTTTTTGAAATTCATCTCCTATTTATCAGGTGCTCTCCCTTTACCAGTAGTCAGGGTGTCTTGGCCTGATTCTCTAAAAACCTGAATGTGACTATTTTCTTTGCCCTGTGGATCACATTCAGTCTGAGAGTATGAAGCAAGAAGGACAGACAAAAGATTAGGAGAGAGCCACAGGGGAGACAGAGACAGAGATGTTGAGAGAGAGAGAGAGAAAGAGAGAGAGAGAGAGGGAGAGAGAGAGAGAGGTGTTTACAAACAATTATTGGCAATAGTGGAGGCCATATGAGATGGCAATTGTACTGTGTCACAAAACATCCAGCAAGTTCATGGTTTGGTGTTGAATATGAATCAGGAGATGAAGACTCTTAAATTCCAATCTTGTGTGTTTCCTAATATCCTTGGGTCTAAGTGTCGTCATCTGTAAAGTGAAGAGATTGGCCCAGCTGGTGCTGAGGAAGGCAAGGACAGGTAAGGGAGGCATAGAGTTTCCTGATGTTGGTTTTAAGATATCTCATGTTGCTTATTTACTTGTAGGTGGATTTCTCTTTTAGAAGTCACACAAAGAAAAATTATATGTAATATTTTTGAAAATAATAATTAAACAATGAGTTAAATACATTATAGCACATAGTAATGACATTGTAATATTACGAGATAAATAATTTAAATGTTTTTTTCCCTTAAATATCTTAGGAAAATGCTAAGAAAAACAAAAAGACAAAACATCTTCCAAGACAAAGGAGAGGACACTTTCAGAAAACAAGCACAGGCCCAGGATTATCAGCTGTGTCAGTAGGAGGACAACAAAGGTGAGGTTAATGGCATTTTTCTTATTTTCCTCTGTTGTAGATGATCATCAATCACCTTGAGTTTTATCCATCACTGGAAAGATTCTCTTGGACTGCATGAGTTGTAGAGTCTTTTTTGATGGGAACGCATGGTTGACATCATGTATTTCCCATCATAGAGCACACACTGATTTCAGGCAGAAATGAAAGAGCTTTGACATCAGCCCCAGTGAACGGCAGGACCCCAAGAAAGGTACAGTTTGCTTTGCATGGTTGGGAATTGCTCATCAGTTCTTCCACTTCCTTTAGGTTTCCTTTACAAAGAGCTTGGATGTCATCTTGTTACAAAAGCCTCTTGGATTGGCACTTTCACCACTCTTATTCACACTCTTTGCTTTCCCCTGTTTATCCATCCATGCAGAAAATCGTTTATCATCTCAAACTGTTATCTTTTCATGTGTCTGTGCCTAATACACTGAAAAAAATTATAAGATTTTGTGGGTCAGGAGCTCTATTTGTATCTCTTTATCACTTAAGTATTGGGTTCCTGAGTCAGAATGTAAACTCCTCATACATTTAATTTTTTCTTTGATATTTGTATCCCCAATGAAATTCAGAATTGGAAACAAAATAAGTACCTTGTGAAGTCTTATTGTGGAACTTCATAAATATTTCTTGAATTTGCCTGAAAAGAGATGATTTAATCAGAATAAACAGAGAATATCCTTAATTTTAGGAATGCAAAGAGATTAAGGATGTTTTCAGATGATTTAATTCTCTAATATTAGCTTCCTGCTAAGATAGGACTTTTTTTCTATATACCTTGGAACTGTAGGACAGCAAGAACCAAAAAAGCAACTTGCTGGTATTGGGGATATTGGCTTGTGGTCAACCTGTCTTTCACGACAAGGCACACAGTAAACTATAACAATCCCAGATCCATTTGACAGGTGCTTGAAAAATTCTTAGAAATGATCTGGCTCGATTTTCTTGTTTTCAAATAAGGACATGGGAGCTAAGTTACATAAGAGATGATAAGTATATATGCTGCCGAAGTAAGTACACTTAAATGATAAGTATTAGAGAAATTATTCTGTGAAATAATTATATCTTAAAAACCCTACAATTCCACAGCATAACAAAAGTGATTTTATATGCTCAAGTTCAGTGTTTGAATGAAGAGCATGTCAAGTAATAGAAAAACAATGTATCTCTGGGTCAGATACTTCCAAGTATTCTCCAAAGATTCCTTATCCTTTCTATGACATACGGCTATTTTTAGGAAGTATATGCTTACTTAGGGAGAATTTTAGCTCTGTTTTCATTTACATGGGACCTAGATCTGGGTCTAGACCAGAATGTAGGGGTAAAATTATTGTGCGCCAATTCTAGAATTGGCCCTCTGATAGTCTCTCACATTTTCCTCTCCTCCACCATCTCTTCTCTCTTTATGTTCTCTTTCCTCTATTGTCCTACTTTGTTAGGTTACCATCACTAATAAGATGATTAAGAAATAAGGATCCAACTTTAGCTAAAAATTGCCTGTCAGTTAAACACCCCATAGGACAGCAAAGGCCTTGCTTACATCTATATGTAGGTAGAGAAATATTTTGCTTTCCATCTGTCAGATTGGCAAAAACTCAAAGGTTTGATAATATTCTTTCTTAGTGAGGCTTTAGATGAATAGATTGTCTCATATACTTCTAGTAAAAGGATAGAAAATTACAACCCTAAGGAAAACAGGAAATATTTATCAAAATTATTTACATGTTCATTTGATCTTAACTTCGTAAATTCACATCTAGAATTTTCTTTTTAGGCACTCAAAAAGTACATGTTTGGAATGTCACTTGGGCCAACTTATCCATTTTAGCATTAGTTGTAATGTTAATGTGTGAAAAATTATTTAAGTATTCATCCATAGAATGATGGTTAAATAAATTCTGGTGTAGCCACAAATGAAATACTACACAATTGAGCAAAAGAACAAAAAAGGCTGCTATTCATGAATAGGGGACAGTTCCCAGAATATATTGCTTAAGTATAAAAAGCAAAGTTCAAGACAGTATATGTAATATCTTACCATTTGTTTAAAATAAGGAGGAGGGACAGAAATATATTTTGTTCTTTCATCTACATAAAGAAACCTTGTATGTAATAGAAGTTGAAAAAGGAATAGATAGGGATAGAAATAAGAGGAGGTTTTCTTAATTTAAATATTTTTGTATTGTTATAGTTTAAATGAATGAATTGCTCATTACAGTACAGTTAACTTAAAAATAAGAGAAGGAATAAATTACCGAGGTTATCCACCCTGGCTTCTATCCAAAAAGTCACAGAAGCAGGAATTGCTGCTTAATTAATGTTAAGGGGCTATTATTAAAGGAAACACAAGAATCACTTTGGAGTGAGCGAGATGGAATTATAACTATATGTTTGCCAGCCCCAGCTGGGTCAGTGTACTGCATGGAACCATGTTTGCTTTCAAGTCTAATCATTTACTTAATCGATCAAAGCTCTCCTGTCTTCTTTAGATAATTGGCCCCTTTCAAGAAATGACAAGTTTTGCTTCCATAAGCTTATTTGTTTGAACTACCTTCCCTTTGCATTTCTTATTTATTAAGAGTCTCCTTTGTGCCAGATCCTGTTACACAGACAATAAGACACACCCACTCTCCCAAGGGATAAAGGAAGTGAAGTGAAACAAAGAATATCTTGTTATAGGATGAACTTTGCCTTGCAACCCACTTCATATATTGAAGTCCTAAAAACTAATACATCAGAATGTGATTATATTTGGAGATATGATCTATAAGAAGATAATCAAGTTTGAATGCATTATTGGGGAGGACTCTAATCTAAAATGACTGGTGTCCTCATAAGACAAGGGGATCGGAACACAGACATGTGTGAAGAAAAGCCCAAGAGGAGACATAGGGAGAAGATGGCTATCAGTAAGCCAAGGAGAGAGGCCTCAGTGTGGAACCAAACTTGCCAATACCTTTGTTATGGCTTATATCTAGATGTCCTCCCAAAGCCTCATGTGCTCATAGGTAGGGATTTTGGGAGTGACTTACACTAGATTAATCCATTAATTAGTTTAGCATAGTTCTGGGTGTGAGTGGCAACAATCACTGAAGATAAAAGATAGAAAACCCACCCTGGGTGTGGGTGGCAACGACCAATGGGCTTATAGCCTGGATGGAATAAAAAAGAAACAAGAAGGAAGTCTCATTGCTTTCTGCCTGCAGTGCTATGGACTGTTTCTCCTCTGCCATGCTGCCCTGCCTTGGAGCCATACCCTGAAACCTCTACAGATTGTGAGCTAAAATAAACTTTTCCTCCTTCAACTTGTAGGTGTCAGGTATTTTCTTACAGCAATGAGAAAGTAATGAATACAACTTTGAAGCTGAGTTTCTTGCTTCTAGATTAAAAAATGCACTTCTGTTTTTAAAGCCACTCAGTCTGTGATAGTTTGATATAGTATTCATAGCTAACTAATGCATACCTACAATGCAGTTCAGTTAGAGCTGTGAAGGGGAAGTTGGGCCAGCATGATAGAGAAACACAAAGTAGGGGTCCTACCAGAGAGGTGAATGAGCAGAATCTGAAGCAGGCCTGTTAGTATCCCTATTTTATAGATAGGAAACTGAGGCACAGAACAGTTAACATAGCCCAGATTAGAGAAATAGGGAGTGACATCACCTGCATTGAAGTGAAAACAAAATTGTTTCACTTAGTGCTTTTATAAATATACTATGCTGGCCCAAGTTAAAGCTATGAAAGACAGTGGTGAAGGGGGAGGCAGAGCACACAAAGCATTCAGAAAGATACATCCATGTGGCTTGAACAGGAAGCACCAGATCATCTCATTGGTGAAACTAATTTTTCATTCTATTTAGATATCAGTGGTACTCCTTTTTTCATTATATTTAACTTTTTTATTTTTGCATTTTAAAGAAGAAATTTAAGCCTTAGTACTTCTCTAACCATAACTATTCATCTATAAGCTCATTGTTTTGCCATAATTTTTTGCCACTCATAATAACAATTAGTGGAAATACTAAAATATCACCAGTCCCCCAGAAAAGTCATTCTTTCTCTTTCATTTATTACTTCCTTCAGTGATAACTACTATACTTACTTTGGAAAGAATCAACTAGATCTGCCTCATTTTGATGCTTGTTGTAAGTAGCATCATTCAGAGTGTACTCTATTGTATTTGGCTCCATTGCTCATCTTGTTGTATATAATTGTAGTTTTAACCTCTTTGGACTATAGTATTCCAGTGTGCATCTGCCTTGATTTATTGGTCCATTCCATAATTTGCTGACATATAAGTAGTTCCTAGTTTACAACTATTATGAATAATACTACTATACCATTTTTTATATAATGAACAAAGGAATTGCTGGATCATGGGGTATGCATATGTTTAGGACAAGTAGATACTATCATACACCACATACATTTGATTGTGCAATATTGAAAGTTTTCTACATGAGATCTTTCTGCCTCAGCCTTCCAAATAGTTGGGATTATGGGCATGTGTTACCATGACCAGCTATTTATTCAGAATTTTAAAATGAATTTTACTGTACAAAGGGAAAGAGTATAATAATAATAAACGCATTAGAATCTTTGTCTACCTATTTAAAGAGATATCCATTTATTCATCTCTTCATTCTAAGATTAAGCAAGTGCTTAAATAATATCTATTACATGAATAAAACCATTATCAAGAATTTTATAGACAGAATCACACATAGTACAAGTCAATTTAAGAATTTGGAAGGGCAGGAATGTAACTAGGGTGAAGAATAAATAACTGACACTACAGAACTGAATCAGGGCTGGAGGGATTGAAATGGGTAGAGATGGGGAAATATATGGGACTAATTGGAGCAGGCTGGAATAGACACTTGCAGAACATTGAAGCACATTTGAGAATTGTGGTCTTTGCATATCAGCAAGGGGAAACACTTGGAGGTTTTATATAGGCATGGATACAATCTTATCTTCATTTAGGAGGGAGCTAAGAATGTCTTCTTTAAAGCAGTTCGTAGTTATCTTAGTGGTCCAGGTGAGAGATGAAGAGAATTTTGGGTAAATGTGGTAGCCTTACCAATTAGCTTGGGATTATTTTGCTTAATTCTGATAGAAATCAAGAATTGATAAAGTGCAACTCTTTTGATGTTTAGTGTCTGTGGGCTTTGAGTACCAGTGGGTCCCAGAACTAAGGTTACATCCTGAGTTTTGAGTGCCAGTACTTCTTAGCATTGCATGGTATAGCTGTTAGTGTTTCATCCCTTGGTGGCTTCCAGCCACTTCTATCAGCCCTTCAGTAGTCAAAACCCATAGGCCCTTTTGGAGTAGTGATGGGACTGCAGGTTATCTGGAGTTTGCAAGGTAGAGCTGTCTGAGGGGCTGTAGGGTGGAGTTATCTGGGATATGTCTATGTTTCACACTGCAGCTTAGGTAAGTATCTCCTAGTGCAGCATGGGGCATCTAGGAACTGAAAGGAAGCAGCTTCTGTGTTTCTGTGAAAACAGTGGGTCTGAAATCCACAACAATCTGTCACAAGTTTTGAGAGATAACCAAGAGGGTCTGCCACGTTGATCATGGCCCCTTAAGTTTGGAGATTTCAGGGATATCAGCATGAGTCTCTTCCCGATCTTTGGTCTGCCTGGCAGTTTTTTAGCTATTCCTCTTGGCACAGTGGCTTGCATACCAGAAGTGCTGAATATTTATGTGTGGACATTGGATCTAACTTTACCTAGGATGGTTTTTCTTCCTTTTCAGGAGGAATTAGGATGTCTTGAGTGTCCCAAGTGGAGAAAGTGTGAGTGCTCAGAAGAGCTTTTCCTTATGAATCCTATGGACATTGGATAAAACATTTCAGGTTATAAGTATTATGGGAATTTGGTTATCCACCAGAAAAAAAGGAAGTAACCCATTGTCATGAGTTGCCCATGAAAACTGAGAGATAGCTGAGTTGATTGTTTTTCAGGGACTAAACCTATTGGAAGAGAAACAGTCTGCTCTCTGGTCCTGCGGAACAGCTGTAATTCTTGAGGAAACTATTATTCACTCTTCTGGACTGTAAGCCCAGTGATGCAAGGAACCAATTTCATCCTGCTTACTCTCTAATCTCCAGAATCCAGTCAATAGCATGCCATATGATTAACATTTATTTAATACCTCATGAATTAATGAATGGATAAAAGTTGCTTTAACCACAGTATCCAAGAAGAAGTAGAGTTCAACTATTGGTTGTTACTTGGAGCCCAACCAGTTGAATAACAGCTGGAGGCTCAATTAGAAAATCATATTACAGCAGTTAGAGTCAGTTAGGGAAGTTGCTTCTTAAGTTGGTGATGCCATCATCACCCAAGTATGAAGCTAAGGCTCTAGGCACATGGGCAGTGGGCTACAAGGATCTAGACTACTAACCTAGCTATTAACTAGATGATCTAGACTAGCTATTGACTAGATGATTGATAGAGTCATGTATTCTCCACTTTAGGAAATGACCTTCATGGTGTTTTAAGAATATTAAAACATGGTCCCTTTTTCAATAGAAAAAAATATCCAACAAGAGGATGTACAAATATGTCTTAGCAAAAATCATTGTGAGTATATCTCCAGATATCTTTCTATACATATATACACATTGAAATGTTTGCATAATTTCACTACAAATTAATAATATCACATAAACTGTTCTAAAAGCTGCTTTTATCAGCAAGTCATCAAATTAATGTTAATAACTTCAGATAAATGTCATTTTAATTTACTCCATTCCATTCTGTGTAGCCTTATTTAGTTGTTTATTCCCTAATGATAGATGTTTGATTTGTTTCTAATTATTTTCTCTTGTAAACAATGCAACAATGAATTTAACAATGGTAATTCATCCATTGTTTATATTTTTAAAATGTTAAAACATAACTCTCAAACAGGGCTGGGAGTGTATCTTCACAGCACAGCACCTTTCTGGCAAGTGTGAGGCCTTGAGTTTGATTTCCAGTACCAAAAAACAAAAACAATACAAGATAAAACAAAGCATAACTCTCAAGCAAACAAACATTGAATATATGTGATATATTTATATAACTCAATTATAAGAAAGCCATCAGGATAATAAAGCATTAGGGATTTGAGGAGCACACATTTACATATTTTGTAAAGGAAGGCATGATAATATGTTTACTAGATGATTTTCTATGGAAATACAACTGTAATTTTGAGTTTATCTTTTTATTTTTTAGACAGGATTTCACTATATAGTCCACACGGGCCTTGAAATCATGACAATCCTCCTGCCTCAGCCTCCCAAGTGGTGGGATTACAGGCAAGCACAACCATGCCTGGCTATTTTGAGTTTATCATATCTACTAAATGGAAATCATTTATGTCTCCTTTGTATAGAAATATACAAGTTAACATGTAAGTTGACAACATCTGGAATATAGCCAGTAACAAATTCTAAACCAAAAGATACATTTTCTTAGAGATTTAATCACTGACAAGGACTATTATACAGTTCATCAGTATAAGCATGTAAGGATTTGTTGTCCTTCTTTTCCCTTATTTCCAAGTATCAGAAAACTTTTCTCAAGACATATTTGCTGTCAAACTTGGTTGCATTTTGAAAGATGAGGCTAGGAAGACAGAGGTGAGAAAGGCTGAATATACCTGGAAGAATGACACAAATATTTTCAGGTAATCTGTAAAGAACAATATCATTACCTTCATTGTGAATTTTCTTCCTTTCTTTCCTTTTTATTGTTTTTTTATTTTTTTTTGAGATAGGTTCTCGCTATGTAGCTCGAGCTAGCCTTGAACTCTATGTAGTCCAGAGTAGCCTCAAACTTGTGGCAATCCTCCTGCCTCAGCCTCCCAAGTGCTGGGATAAGTGTGTGTCATCATGCCTGGCTGATGTGAATTTTTCTGATCTTTTATTTCCATCTAAATTTTAGGCTTCAGACATGTGAAAGCTATGCCTTAACTCTCCTAATTCCTTACAGGACTTAAATGACATTGACATGAGCTAGAAGCAAATTCAAAGCTAGCCTGGAAATTTGTATTTTAATGATGGTGAGTGTGGTTGTTTCTTTCTTTCTTTTTTTTCCCCATTAAGTTTATTGGTACATTTTAGGTGTAAAATACATTCATCATTGGGATCTTGTACCTTTACATGATGTACATTGGTTCTTATTTTTTTCCCCTTCCCCTGACCTCCCTTCACCCCCTTCACCCTTACTTATTTGCAAAGACTTTCTTTCCATTTTTTTCCTTTTTTCATATTTTTTCTTTTCACTTCTTTCCTTTCCCCTAGCCCTCCCACTTCCCCTACTCCTTTAGACCTTTCCTTTCTATACACAATATCAATTATACATTTTTAAAATTATAATATCAAAATTTAGAGGACATTACCACAGATTTTACAGAATTTAAAAGGATATAGAAAGAATATTGCAAAAATCTTTTTTGAAGTAAATTTGACAACCTCTAAGAAGTACCTTGGAAGACAAATTAATGAAACTGGAGGAAATATAAAATTTTAATAGCACCTATTAAAGAAAGTATATTCCTAGCTTGAAAATCTACCTATTTGACAACAACAGGCTCATATGCATTTTAACTGATGAATTATATCAAACATTTAAAGCAGAAAAAAGAAGGAACACTTCTCCCTTCATTTTAGGAAATCAACATTGTGCTAATACTAAAACTGGATAA